>CABHPR010142539.1:5231-40045 GCA_902168415.1 Peromyscus melanophrys | reverse complement strand
GCTAAGCTTCCAGTTGAAAGGCTTCCAGGTAATCAGATGACAAAATGTCCTGTGCCTTGGCCAACTGAACCTCACAGTCCAACTTCTCCAACTCTAGTAGTGTGTTTGCTTC
The DNA here is from genome assembly GCA_902168415.1 of Peromyscus melanophrys. Classification (NCBI taxonomy): domain Eukaryota; kingdom Metazoa; phylum Chordata; class Mammalia; order Rodentia; family Cricetidae; genus Peromyscus; species Peromyscus melanophrys. The sequence goes on along the minus strand of CABHPR010142539.1, from coordinate 39,933 downwards.
ATGAGCGTCACGGACTGTTTCAATTAATTACCCCTCGAAGGACTCAACTTGGTTCTCTAGGAGGAAGGGTAAGTGAAGGGAGTAAGGTAGGGACCCAAAGCTTGCTGTCCTGTCCTGCCCTGCCCACCCCCATCACTGAGGCCTCTTTTTCCAAGTGACTTTGAGATAAAGGAGATGCACTGGGCAGGAGCACAGAATCCCTTCCAGGCAGAATCTTGATGCTACCTTGCCACTGTTCCAGATGTGAGTCTGTGAGTCCAGGGGGTTGTGGATTCTAGGATAGTGAGTAATAAACCCTGATATGAAAAGCAGAATGCAGAAAACAAATTAGCATTTTGAAAAATAAAAAGCCTGGCTTTTAATCCTATTAAGATCTCCTGGCTGCGTCCCACCCACCGCCCCCACCCCCATCCCTAAAATCTGAGAGAGATACTGATGTGGCCATTAACATAAATGCTGAAATCAGCATTTCCTTTGAAAGAAGTTGTTAATATTTGGAAATGGTCGGATTTCCAATCCAAGCTTTGATTGTTATTCTATACTAGCCAGCAAGTGCCAAGGTCACAGGGAGATTCACCTGCAGACAGAGCTTAAATGAATCCACTCGGCCACAATGCATGTATAATTTAACATCCACCTCTCCGAGTACTTCCATGCATTCCTAAAAAAATATTTTATTACAATAACAAATTGGTTTCAAAATCATGCATTATGTATTCTGAAATTAGGTCTGCCGGCAAAACCTGGGTGTACAAACACACACATCCCTACGCCAGGCTGAGCTAGCACCCAGATGCCATTGGTGTCAGGGTGGGGCTTGAAAGGAAGTTCGTTCCTCAAGGAACTAACCTCTCTTTTGATCTTACTCTGCATATCTGGAAGGAAAAGAACAAACCGATCCTGTGCTATACACAGGAGCAACCCTGGGCTCTCCTCCCAGCGCATGCATGAGGAGTCAGGGTGCTTTCCTAGGCAGGAGTGTCCTGAAGAGGAAGGCTTGCCAAGGCAGTTCTCCAAGCTTTCCTTAAACCATGCTTATTCCTTGAATTCTAAACATCCTCTCCTGGGATCTGGCACTTTCCATGTGTATATTATGCAGGCACTGAACTTCCACAAAGCCTCTTTGAAACATGAATGGTATCAAAGCTATGCTTAACTTTGTGTTCAGACACAAACTAGCCCTCCCATTAACTCACATCACAATGATCCTCTCAAAGCTAAGGTATTCAGAAAAATCCTCGGATCTGTGGCCCCCACCTAACTCAGGGAGCAGACTCCTAAGTGGCGTTCCTTCCTGCTTCCTGACTGTCACCTGGCATTAATCAAGTTAGTGCCACTTCATGAGAGTGGCTTGCTCTTCTTGTGTACAATAAACACAGTTCTCAAGGCATTTGCTTGTGAACACTGAAGGTTGAAATGCTTGACTCTCTTCAGATGCTCTGATCTCACGACACATGTACCACATCACCAAATGTCATCAGTGGATTCTAAGAAGGCTAAGGGCTCCTTGGTAAGGAAGGTGTTTGATCTTCAATATGCAAGAAAGAAACTCAGTTAAGTCATTTTTTTTTTTTTTTGGATTTGGGTTTTTTTGAGACAGGGTTTCTCTGTGTAGCTTTGCGCCTTTCCTGGAACTCACTTGGTAGCCCAGGCTGGCCTTGAACTCACAGAGATCCGCCTGGCTCTGCCTCCCGAGTGCTAGGATTAAAGGCGTGCGCCACCACCGCCCGGCTCAGTTAAGTCATTTCTAAGCTTCAAAAGTTTCTTAGACGTGAATTTGACCACTTTGTATAGAAAGAAAGAAATACCTAGTTTATTTCAACAGGGAATTTGTTTTTCATTAACTTGCAAGCTAAACGTCATAAATATGGTCCTTTCAGAGCTACTAACTTTTGAATAAAACAACAAAATTCTTAAGAGACCTACTTACAAATCTCTTTAAATTAAAATCCATCTAATTTTTATTATAGGACAACACTGTGACCAGTTTCGCATTTTTAAAGCAATGCTCTACCTGAAAGACTTTAATTCCCTGACAAGAGCTTTCCATAAGAATATGAGTAAAATTTAAAGCTACCACCCTTTTTCCTCAAAAATAAAAGTCTGCAAACACTGTATTAAGAAACCATTCCTCTTTGATTTTGTTTTGATGTCATGATATGACTAGATGTATAGTTTTCTATAGCTAATTTATGAGGAATAATTTTCTCTAATCTAATCAGTAATATCTAAAAATGAGGATGGTAACAGCACCATTTCTGATTTCTTTTGTATTGTAATTTAGGCTGACATGGTAAAGCTCTGCTTTTCAGAAGAACAATTAAGAAATTGTTGATAGAAATTAAGTATTACTGGCAATTGGAAATGCATTTATTTCCTGCTTGCTACATCTGGAAATACCACTCCTACCTCCCATCAAAGAGGAGCTCAGCTAAAACAATGAAGTAAAAATGAACTAAAAAGCTTCATCCTTGTACTAAGTAAGATGATTTATATAAGTACCCACCAAGTTCCACGCGTGCGTGTGTGTGTGTGTGTGTGTGTGTGAGTATCCATTTCTCTAAAAATGCTTTAAGTTGAAATGTGCACACTAAATGATTAAACTCTCTCCTGGTTGGGTGGCTAAAGAGCTATAGCCTTTGTTTTAGCTGTGGGCTAATTTCATCTGAATGCAAACTACTCTTTTATTTTGTTATTAAAGGCAGCTCACATCTTGCCTTTGCTGTGTAGGAATTAGGCTACCATATGCTACTTAGGAAACTATTAAGGTAAGAATTAAAAATGGCAAGCAAATAAATAAAAAGCCTTTGGTAATAATTACATGTCGTTCTCACACAGTGCAACAAACAGTTGCACAGCTAACTTTTCTAATACCGATGTGACAATATTATAATGTGTTATTTTACAGCCCAAATGAAAAGGTGGTCCCAAGCTCCTTTTGAATTGTGACAGGAACTGTAGTGGGTAGCCATTCCAACCTTGATCTGGAAGTTCCAACCCCCACTGGGGCTTCGGTAACTGTCACGCCTACAAGGCGGGGCCAAGAGAGGACCCTGAAGACCCGAGATCCGGATGCGCCACTCTCTCTTGGTTCCTGGACCCTGGATGCTGGAGGTAGACCGAGCAGAGTTCTCCAGAGAACACTGCAGGACTGCGCTACACCTTTCCCAGACCCTGCAACCTACCTATCCCTTCACTTGTAAGTTACACCACTAAATAAATCTCCCTTTTAACTACATGGAGTGGCCTTAATAATTTCACCAATAAGGAACATTCCAAATTGGGTATAAAGTAGCATCCCCATAACCACATATATAAATACAGAAACTCGGGCATGGTAAAATACAGAAATACATGTATGTTTGACTATTAAATCATTGAACGGGATTAAATACAATTAAAAATAAGAAACCAGAAGTTGCCAAGGAAAAAAGTCCAGAGTCAAATGCTTTTGGATTCCATCTTAATTATCCTTCCTACCCATGCAAAATTTGAGAATCGTTTCCTATTGCCACTTTAAAAAGAAAAGCCCGTGGTGAATAGCAAATCATGTTTGAATATTTTTAAAAGAGATTTTACTATTTTTAATTGTGTGTTTGTGTGCGCATGTGCATGCATGTGCATGTGTATGTATACACAAGTACAGTTGGTGGTGGAGGTGCCCTATTACCTAGAGTTGGAGTTACAAGCCAGTTGTGAGCCACTCAACAGGGGTGCTGGGAGTCCTCTGCTGGAGCAGACTGTGGTCTTAACCACTGAGCCATCATCTCTCCAGTCTCAAATTGCCTTTGAACCGAAATATTCTTTTTCAAAGAATTTCTTTTTTATTGCTGAATTTTCGGAATCACACTGATACAGAAAGATAACACGGTCAACGTGCTTTGGTTCAGGGTTGTTTTATTAAGAGTGTGCCACTGACTCCAGGAGTCTCTATCAATTCGGTATCTCAAGTTCTGTCCCCAACCTGGCCACTTGCCAGAGAATGTCACACTCTGGAGGACTACATAAGAACACTTCCTACACACTGCTTAGATTCAAGCTCATGGCCTCAGAGCGAGAACTCTTAGGAATCTTAAACTTGGTGTCTCATAGAAAGGAACTGGGGGGATTTGGAGGAGACTGCAGCTGTTTTGAGCCTCCCTTCCCCCAGCAGGTCTATTGATGCTTGGTCTATCGGACAATTGCAACAGTAAACTGCAGTGTGTCCTGGGGGCTGCTCTAAAAGAATGAAATCGGAAGCCTGTCTGTCAGCGGAATGTGGAACCAAAAGCCCACACCATGGGGTTCAGTGCCTTGTGCCTGGCTGTATTCACGGGCCAGGCAGATGGATGTGTGGCCTCTCACGAAGCCAAGAGATGGGCATTTCAGAAATAAAATCATCTCCCAATTACAGGAAACCCTTCTTCCCTGGGATCCCAAAGCACTCTATCAACCTAAATTGGAATTCTGTCTTCTGAGCTGCCTTCCATGCAGCCACTCTACTATAAATTGGATCAAATGCTCTCAGATTAATTCCCGCAAACCTATATTCATCTTTGTATATCTTTATTACAAAACTAGCCACAAGACTGCTCTACAATTTTCATTACCAGAACAGCTTTCGGAGCTGGATTATGCCATGGTTTATCCCTCCGTGACCCCAAACCATCTTGTTAGCCCCATTATTGTATATTCATACAACACACCTGAGCCCAAGATAATAAGAGAGTTATGGTGAGCGGGAGGAAGGAGCACATCTTATTGCATTTTATGCATTGCTATTCTGCAAGGATATTTAACCTACTGCAGGCACCTCTGAAGTCTGTGCCTCTCTGCTGTGCTCTGGCTTACACCCTAACACCAAAGGCCCTCAGGATTCCCCCTTGCTGAGAAGGGCAGAGCAGGGAATCTGGAGAGAACCACAGCTTCTCAGAGGTGCTCAGACTCCATCTCTTCCTGGCTGATGTAGTTTAAGTGATGCAGGCTCTGAGTGGGACACCAAGAGAAGCCACAGCCCAGAGGATACTTGTCCCTTCACAGAAAAATAGCAGAACTGCTTCCTGGAAAAGGAAAATGGAGCTCTCATACGAATGGAAGGTGGAGCAGGGGCTAGTCCCCAGTCTTAGGTGTGGCTGTATGTGATTTAAAATGCTTGTTTTGTGCCACACAAACACAGTGAACACAGAATTTGAGTCATGATTGCTCTGGAAGGGAAAAGGAGACACAGGATGTAAAGGGACACTATATAGGGGGATTTAAGTTTTTACATAGGGTATTAAGCTTAATGGTTTTTTTTATTATTAACAGAAAAAGAGAATATAAAGCTTCAAATGGACCCATGAAGAGAGAATCATGTACCAAGGGCTATTACTAATCCCTGTCTGAACATCTGCTGACCTTAAATCCACAAGAAAGAATATACTTAATGATTTGAAACAAACAAAATGTTTATTTTGGTTAAGTGTGCCAAAGATGAAGTTCTCAGAAAACCGTGGTAGCAAAATTTGATGATGGTTATGATCTATTAGAATATATTTACCTAAATTAATAATATAGATATTACATGTAACTCTAGATATAATTATTGTGTTTAAATTACATGGCTTACTCTGCATCAATTAAGTTGTCTCTTTTTTATATATGTACATATATGTATATATAAACTATGCACATGTCTATAAGTATAATGATGACATGTAATTCTATAACTTACACAAATATTTATATGTGAATGATATATTGCATTTATATTTATATATTATATAGATATACTATTCAGGAAGATTTTTATCTCTTCCCTCTGAAGAGCTGTGCTGCTCCCCAGTAAGTCAGCACACAGCAGCTCTCTAGCCCACTAGCCTCTCTGCTCCTGTCCCCCATCCCCTCTCTCCAATCTATTTGCTCTTCTGTCTTTCCTGACTTTTGAAATAATGTCAGCTTGGTTCTTAAAACAAGAGCCACCCAGGGAAACAATAATCCATTATTTCTCCATTCTGGGGAAATTTTGAGACTTCTGTTTGCTTTTGTTTCTCTGGTAAACATGATGCCACAGTTACCATGACTTATTCAGAGATGTGAAACACAGATACTCTCATTATTTGATGTACATAGTTTTTCCCTCTTTAAAATGATCACCTCTTATTTGGGCCATGTGATGCATGCCTATAATATTAGCACTGAGGAGGCTAAGGTAGAAGGGTCCATGTGAGTTCAAGGACAGCCTGAGCTACATGGTGAGTTTTTGGATAGCCTGAGCTACACACACAGGGCAGGGGAGGCTCTTTTTTCCTATTGCTTAAAAAATACATAAATAGCAACCCAGAGAGGGCCTGCACCTCCCTTGGCCTCGGGGCCTAAAGTCCTCTCAAGAAGTGGCCCAGGCATCTGGTGCCTGGTGAATATATAGAACCAGAGGCCCTATCAATAATAATAATAATAATAATAATAATAATAATAATAATAATAATATATCAGAACAGATTTGTCAGTAAGATCTCAGGCCATTTTTGTAAACTCCAACACATGGAAGCTCAAGGTTGGGGCATTTTTAATGAGCTATTTCTGAACTTACTTTAAGCTACAAAACCATGTTCTTTGGGATGAAGACATGGTCATCAAGCTTTGGCCCTGTGGATTCTGACCATGCCATTGATGATGGATAAGTAGATGTCTTAGTTAGTGTTACTATTGCTGTGATGGAACACCATGACCAAAAACAACTTGGAGAGGAAAGGGTTGATTTCACTCACAGTTCCATGTATCAGTTCATCATTGAAATCTGTGAGGGCAGGAACTCAAGTGGGGCAGGAACCTGGAGGCAGGAGCTGATGCAGAAGCCATAGAAGGGTGCTGCTTACTGGCTTGCTCATCATGGTTTCCTCAGCCTGCATTCTGATAGAACCCAAGACCACCAGCCCAGGGATGGCACCACCCACCATGGACTGGGCCCTCCCTCATCAATCGCTAATTGAGAAAACATCCTACAGGCTTGCCTATAGCCCAATCTCATGGAGGCATTTTCTCAGTTGAGGTTCCCTGCTCTCAAATGATGACATCACGATGATGTAAAACCAGCTAGCACAGTGGCGATCTCATGGAGATCTCTTCCTGTTGTCATCTTTCTGCCAGGATCACAGCAGTGTCTCCGGCTGAGAGCCAAGATTTCTCTACTAGCAGCCTGTCTCCTTAAACTCACTTAGCTCTGTGTCCGCTAGCCAAGCACAAGCTGCCCTGATTTCTAGGCCTTCCTTTCCACTCTCGTCACACTCTCTGCAAACTTCTTTCAAGGTGGCCCCGAAGACCATCAGCTCTCCTGAGTCTTCACCACTAGCCTCATCCTGCCTGCCCACTCCTTTGTCCTACTCAGCATCTATCCTTCTTTATGAGTTTAATCTCAAGGCTTCTACTTTGCACTACTGACATACATTTTGATTTATCTCTGTGTGTGCACACGTATGTAAGCACACACATGTGCACCATGACACACAGGTGGCAGTCAGAGGACAAATTAGAGGAGTTAGTTCCTCCCTCTGTGTGCATGCCAGGGGTCAGACTCAGGACATAAGTCTTGTTGTAGGAGCTTTTTCCTGGCTCAGCCATCTCACTAGCCTTGACGTACTCGTTTAAATGATACTCAGACAGCTTTGTGGCATATTATTATTTTGAAAAACAAAACTACAAGTGTCCTTAGTCTCACTCTTCCCAGCACCCCTTTTCCATGTTACAAATACCAGTACCTACTCTGTGGCCTGCTTGACACCCAGGATCCCTTTTATAGTGCCAGGGGAAAGGGGACAGAACTTCAAAAGACATTCAGGTTTCCATCTATTTCACCCTCCCAAGGAAACCAGAGAAAGCAACAGGGTCCCAGATGTATTTGAAAACCAGGGCTTGGTCCACAGAACTCTGCCCATGGCCTTGGGAATCTCCCTGCTCTAGCACACAGCAGTCATTTGCTGTCTGTTTCATAGTTCTTCTGTATGTTGATCGCTTTTGATTCATTGCGCAACACAGAGTCCATGGGAACAAGTCATTTTTCAAGTGAGCCGGTGTACAATGAAATTAGACCCAAGTTTTGTAAATTTGCAGGTGGGAAAAAATCCACAGGGGACCAACAGGAGAGGACCCACAGTACAGAAATACAGAGACAACATGCGGAGTCTGACTTCCATGGATGTGTTATTTCCCACGTATACAGAAAGGTTGGTGGGGGAGCTCTGCTCCTCTCCCTCCCATTTCTATTCATACCATACCCACCCCTTGAGCATTTTCTGTCTTGCCCTTTCTCTGGACCAGGGTCTTGTCATATCTCCCTCATGCCATGGGGATCTTGGGTTCATCGGGCAGAGAGCCATGTGACCTCAGGCCGAGTGAGTGTATGTCACTAGAGATGCGGCTTGCCACTCAATTCCTCTAAGCCTTGACCGGTTCAGACCTCAATGATCGCGCTCCTCTTCTACTCCCTGGGTAGACTATGGCACGCTTTACCCTGGGGCATATGCACACAAGACACATTTTCAGGGTGAATGAAAGGCAAGCCCTTCTTCCTCCCCTCTCCATTTCCTTGTGTCTTCCTCATCTGCCTCTTGTTATTTCTCCCTGGCATTTTTTCTTGACCATGTCTCAGAATTTCTCTAATTCTTTTATGTTGACACAACCACAAGTCTCCTCAAACGACCATGACACCTATTGGAAAGAAAAAAAAAATACTCTAGTGTGCTATTTCGTTTTACCTTTGTTCAAAAGCAGTTCCCATTTGAGCAGTGACAGCTAGGACTCTGTAATCTATACATACACTTTAATCCTTCAAAGAACCAGCAGGGCCTGCATCAATCAAGAGCCTTCATCAACTTGTAAAAACAATATTTTGATTCAATCAGATTCAAAGCCCTGAAATTCTCAGCTAATTAATGCAAGGTCACTCGAGGGCTGTGCAATAGTGGTGGGAACAATGGTCAAATATTTACCCTGGGGGCACACACACACACACACACACACACGCACGCACACGCACACGCACACGCACGCATCACCAGAGGACCAGAGTGATGGTCAAGAATAGAAAAATCTACCTCTGGCTACTACAGAATTCATGTGGACCAAGTATTGAGGTATTTATTGGAGGAAGGAACAGGGACACATGAGTTTTTCATCATCAGGGAAACAATGAGTAGACAAACTGCCAACACCCTGTTGATGATACAAACATTCCAAAACATCACCAGAAGACAGGCGTTCTGAGCGACCCCTCCAGAAGACTTGGAATAAATGGCAGTTTAAATTTTCATAAGTCAGCCAGTCCACAACATCTTTTATTTAAGTATAGATTCTAATACATTTGTTTTGGTTTGCATGTGGAAACGTTTTGAGACTTGGTGTATTTGTGGAAGACAGGATATAGAAACACTTGGAAGTTGTTCTGTATATGCTTACATCTATAGGTAGCTTCTGAATATTTTCATACTTTCCTTGCATACAAAACCATATGTGATTCACTCATTCAAACACAGAAAGGGAAAGCATCAGGATGCCTCATTACTGATGAAGATGGCAATTCATTTCCCTTTCTTAAAGTGTAGGACATGAACAGGCTATCTGAAAGGAAATTCCCAGAGAACTGTGTCTTGGTTTCTTCTTTGTCTTTCCTTACTTCGACACTTGTAACCCCTTTAAAAATGATGCACCCTGATTTGAGTTGTGATATTACACTGGCTACTTCTGTAAGATGTTACTATGGGAAGATATGATTGAGTACGAACTGTCTCTCACAGGGTCATTGGTTTGAACACTTGGTCCCTAGCTGGTACTGCTATTTTGGAAGGTTGTAGAACCTCACTAGAGGAGAAGGTCACTGGAGGAGGGCTTTGAGGATTTACAGCCCAGACTTACTTTCTGGCCCCTTTCCATTTCCTGTTCCACCGGTATCTGAGAGGTGAACAGCATTGCTGCCATGCTTTATCTCTATGGTGGACTGTATCCCCTCACACTGTGAGCCCAAACAAGCCCTCCCTCATCAAGTTGCTTCTTGACAGAGATTCAGCCACAGCAACTAATCCACAGACTGAGGAATCACCTGGTATATCCGTGGTATTTCTTACAAATTCATTTGAGTCTACAATTATCTCAAAATACAAAGTTATATTTTAAAAAGCCACAAAACAAATAGCTATACAGTTATCTTAGAATTGGTCAGGGCTCTTGTTATATTAATGCTAATTCAATTCACATATCTGTCCTCTGTCCCCATTCCCACCCCCACCTCCCGCATCTAAAAATCTACAAAGAGAATTTTGGAAACAGCTTTCTCTTAAGATTCAGAGTGGGTGGGGGTGGGGGAGGGGAGGGTAGTGGTGAGTAAAACTTAGCAAGATAGGACCAGGAAGACAACAGTGGCAACCATGCCATGGGGTAACCAACCACTTTCTGAATGGACTTAAGGCCTGCTTCACAGGAGGAAACACATGGCTGATTCTGTAAATCCAGGCAAGAACCCGTGGTAAGGAAGCTCACAGGCCCCAGGGATGAACCTGCTACTTCTGTTTTGCTAAGTGAACACAGTGTAAAAGTGCAATCTAAATCTGTATCTCTGTGCCTAGAGACTGGTGCAGTGCTCAGACTTCCTCCAAGGACTTCCTTTTTGTACTGGATGGTAATGAGCAGAGAAACTCACAACTGGTCCAAGTGTGCAGAGTAAGTGTCAGTGGCGTGCTCAGACACAGTGAGGACAGCTGCAGCATCCCTCACCATGCAAGGCTCAGGGATCATCCCAGATAGGAGGCCAGAAAGATTGTAAGAGTCAGATGTCGAAGGTGCCCAGACTGAAATAGTGTCTTCTGGGTATGATGGGACTCATGAACTCACACTAGCTGTGGTTGTCCGCCTACGAGCAAGCCAACGAACATTCCAGCACAGCAGGTGGAGAGACTTTCAAGCCTCCAACCCATAACTGAGGAGCTTGTGACAGCCGATGGCTTCTCAGGGAGGCAGAGCCAATGTTTCTTAAAGGATCTAGTCACTGATATGTTGACCACATGCCAGTGGATAGCCACACATCCTTGAATACATGGAAAGCACGCACTGGACTCAGTGAGTTATTTTTTAAAAAGAAGTCAAGAAGCTGGGAAAGGCTTGGGGGGTGGTCGTGGTTGGGGATGGATCCAGAAGGAGTTAGGTGAGGAGTGTGGGGTGAATAAGATCAAAATACACTGTATGAAATTATCAAAGAATTAACTAAAACATTACATTTTTAAAATATTGGGGGTCTGAGTGTACTTTGGCCTTTAGAGTACTTTCAAGTACTTTTTCGCTTTAAGGAGGGAAACTTTAAGTCTATGGCTTGAAAAAAATTTATTTTGCAAAAGATGGTTAGCCACAGGCCTCTTTGTAGTCATCCTAATTTTATATATCTATCTTTCTATGGATTTTATTAATTGTATAAAGATTAGCAAAGTTATCTGTATGGAGGAAATAAAGTGGCTGCACTCGTGTCCCAGGTCAAATATCAAACCTACTCCAAATTAAAGTGTATGGTCACTTCAGTAATTCTTGACATGGTGGAGCATTAGCGATCCATGACTAACCATGACCAGGGCGTATTAAGCAGAAAAGTAGCATCTGAGGATGCAGATCACAAGTTTTCTGATGACGGAGCATTCTGACTGACATAAGTCACTGGGCCCAAACTGTCGAGCAGTGGAGGAGCCACCCTGTGCTGGACGAAATGGACATGGTGTTCTCCTCAAACTCCTCATCGCACAAATATGAAACACCTTGGGATCACAGGGTGCTGCCAAGGTTATTTTTTCTCAGTGTTGAAAGCTGGTCTACCTGGGGCTGCTTAATAAAACATTCTGACTGAATTAAATAAGTACTTCTGTCAGACAACCAATTGGATTGATTTTTTTCCCTACTGTATGTACTAACTGGTTATTTTGACTTTTTTTAAATCAACATTTAAAATGTTCACAAAAATCACGAGTTTGCATGATTTTAGCACCAAAAGCATCCTTAAGAAATCACCAAGGTTGTCCCCAAAGCTGCACAGGTGTTAAGTGAGAAGAATCAGGGGAAGAATGACTGCATTAAATAAGTTTGGGAAACACTGACCCGAGGAGAGAGGTGTAATGGTTTCATTGCTTCCTAGCTTGCTACAGAATTTCCTAAAGGCTGTAAAATGCTAATGCACACCATTATCCAAAAGGATGGAAGTGTAACATCCACCCACAGTTATATTTAACATAGAAGCTCCCTCCCCTACCTCCTCTAGACCAGAACTCCAGGTAACAAGTTTGGAAACGCTATGATAGAGGCTGAAGCGTATAGACAGAGAAACAAATATGCAAGTAAGTAATATGTTTTGTTTAGAATGCTCCGTATGCATGAAGTGAGAAATTGAACTCGAGCCTATCCATTCCTACCCTTGTCCTCTGGAAGAAATCACAACATACTCGCATTTCTTTTGTTCATCAAAGTTTGTCAGCATGCTCAAAAGACCAGCCTCTATATATTCACATCATAGATTCTGTATCCTTCAAGTTTGCCTTAACTATCCCTGTCTTCTGATGTCTATGTAATACCTAATTTAAATGTCTTGATAATATACAAAATATTCCCTATGGATGATTTATAAAATATACATGTCACAAAGACTAAATGAGCACATCCTGTCTTTAGCATTATGAAATATAAAAGATACTATTTCATCAAGGGTCTTAAAACAGTGATTATCTAATTTATGATTTCTTCCCTATGTATTAGATAGAATTCCTTTGCATAAGATAATTTTCCCATATATTATATGTTCATTTACATAAAGAGGACCTTATTACCTTCAAACAGATCCCAAGGATGCATTGGAAGCGTTCAAGTTGTAGAAGTGAGTTTTTAAAGTGTTATATTCCTATGGGTATTAATTCTAGCATAAGAACTTAATGTGTGCTTTCTCATCAGTGTCAGTAATCAATTATGTAAACTTTGAACAAGTTTCCCATACACTATATATGTTTCCTCTGCCTTTTAAGTCCTCACTGTTGTTGCTGAAACCATGATTTTTAATAATAATAATAATAATAATAATAGTAATAATAATAATAACAACAACAACACAATTGTTCTATGAAACAAGTTATCAGTCTAGACAACAACTAGGATCTAGCAGGCAAATGTAATCACAGCACAGTGTAGAAAACAGGCAAAGAACAACAGTGTAAGTGACCTATAAGTGAGAACTTTCCCAAAGAAGTTCTGGAGAAGCCTCAAGACCTTGGCAGTATAAAAGACGAGGCCACACGAAATGGGATCCCTGTGACTATGGTCTTCTCATTAGCTTTGATTCAGTCTTTGAGTTGTACTTGACCTTCAAAACGCAAAGTTCTTGTGTAATTTACTCCCTAAAATCTCCACGTGGATAAACAGTTGATTCTTACAAAATTTCAGTGCTCTTTGACATCAGTAAAGGAAGACGGGAACTTGGACCTGTATCTAATGACCATTTGTTGTTCAGGTTCCCCATCCTGATCCAGCTCCTGCCTTGGGGTGATGTTCAGTACTAAGCACTCTGTGAGTCTCCACTCACTGTCGTATTTGTTTAACATAACATGTGGCATGTTGCTAATCCAAATATAAAAGCCTCTGGGGCTCATTTCTTATAGTTAGGACACAGATAAACCACAACTGTGGGCTTGTGGGGAGTGTGTACAAGCATGGCCCTCCTCAAAGGACCTGACAGGATCACAGACCATATCAGAGAAAACATCTATGACTATCTCCAGGCTCCCCTGGATTCTCCTCATTCCGCTACCATACTCACAGTCTACTCGACCACAGAACGTGAGTGTGTGACATCTGGTCCAACTGAAGTCATCCCACTGGAACAAACTTAGAAAATCCGGATTAACTTAATAGTGGTTTTCAAATCTACAACTGATCTGACAAGGAGAAAGGGGTATTAGGAAAAAGAAATATATTGAAGACTAGAGAGATAATCACATGAGCTGCCACTGTGGATAGTGTAGTGGGGACTGGGGAAGTGTCCCACAGTTAGGACTCTGGCGTGTTGGATTTTAATGGTCAAGTAGAGACAGAAAACAACTTTGAAGGTCCATCATGCTATACAGTTAAAATAACCCTCATGTAATTTGTGGACCTCAGACAGCTCATCCTTGGTGGCAACCAGGCTACAATGAAATTTTACCATCCTCGAATAAGGAGATAATAAAATTTATCTATACCTGGGATTTGGACAGGAAAACAAACTGCAGTTGTATAGGAAGACCAAATCATAGAAATGAACGGTACTACAACATCCTTTCAGACAGACATGCTCCAATCTAGTCCCCTAAATACCCCCACAAAAAATCAACCAAAATTTATAGTTTGACAAGAAAAATAATCTACTTTGAAGAAGAATTAGCAAATCCCATTAAACAGAAAATTAAGAACTTCCAAAACGACTAAGAAGAATCCAATTCTGATTAGATTCTGATAGAGACTGGACAGGTATCGATACAAAATGATTAAAGACCTACAGGAAAGACTATAAAATACAAGGAAAGAATAATTCACCATGAAACATGAGCAGGCAATGCAAAGCAAAAATAAATACAATATTTTTAAATCAGAAAAACCATAACTCTGACATTGAAATATAAATATGTCAAAAGCAGGCTAAAGTGTAAGTAGGTTGACAACAGAAGAGCTGGCGAACCGGAAGAGACAGCCAAAGGACCTACCTGGTCAAAATCATCGTGCATGCGTCCGTTACATTTGTGTCCCAATGACAGCAAGACCTGGCAGGATCAACTTGAGAAGGAAAAGATCTATGTTGGCCCCCAAATTCAGTGTTTCAAGCCATCATAGCAGGGAGGGCACAGTGGTGGAGATGACTTCATCTGTGACAGTCGTACTTGTGGCAGTGTGTTCACATGGCAAGGACCAGGAAGTAGAGAACCCAGGCCAGAACCACAGCACACAAGACCTCAAAGTCCAGCTCTCTAATGATCTGCTTACATCACCTGAGCTTCAACTGCAAAAGATTCTACAGCTTCTTCAAATGTCACCAGCCACTGAGGAACAAGTGCCCAAAGTGTGAGCCTGTGGGGAACGTTTCAGTTTCAAATCATGACATTGCATCCCTGGCCACAAAGGCTCATGGCTACTCTGAAATGCATTTAGTTCAATTATAAAATTCCCCTCATCTCAAGTTTTATTACCATTCAAGGGTCCTTGCAGGGACTCCAGACATACTCTTAGCTCAGCCAATGTAAATCAAGAAGGAAGTTTACACATGTCAAATATATAGTAGTATAGAATAAACATTCTCATTCCAAAGAGGAAAACAAGAGGAGACCAAGGAGAGATTGGATTAAAGCAAGATGCAAACCCAAATCCTGTGGTACCATGCCCTGTGTCCAGGAACATGTACATGGTATAAACTCTAATGAGCTTGAGAACCTTAAGCTCTGTGGTTCTGCCATTTGCTGCTTATGTGCCCACTTTCTAGGGCTAGCTTTGCATGGTGGCTGCAGCTTTCCTTGGCAGAAACCTGCACTCTATCTTCCAGAGCACCCCAGAGTCTCAGACACATGTGACTTAGGTTTTACCTTACGTCCCTCCCAGTTTCCAGGTTCTGTGAACTGTCACCCATGCTGGATGGGCTTTCAGGGATGAATTATCTCAGTCATTTCTTCTCCTGGAAGTGACCCCAATAAATTCATTGGTTCACCTTGTTGCACTTTGGTGGTACCCTTCCTTTGTTCTGTCACTGGCCCCCTATCTGGGGTAAGGAGTTTGCGCACATCTCTCTAGGAACAGTGTCCTACACCAGTACTTAGAGATAACTTAGAGATAACTATACCAAGTGCTCTCCCCACTGTAACTTACTGAAAATGAGCCTCAAAATAAAAAAGCTAAATAGTCCTATAAACATCAAAAATAGAAATAATAGTTGAATCAGTAATAAAAAAAATCTCCTCTTAAGGCAAACTGAAGCCTCCAATGCCTTATCAATGAGTTTTACCAAATAACCAGGAAACAAATAATTTAGTATCATATCAACTATTCTGAAATACAAAGAAAGAAAACAGACCCTGATTAGTATTATAAGGAAGTTGATGCCAAACCATGATCAGAACATTACGACAAAGCAAAAATAACAGAAAACATCATCACTGAAAAAAAGGTGCATAATTCTAGATAAAGTGTTAGTTAGCCAAACCAAGTAGTATATAAAAATGATAAAATATATCATGATCAAGAACAACTTACTCCCTCAGATACAAAGTTTATCTGATTCTAGAAAGGGAATTACTATTTAATTCACACTGATAGTCTAAAAAGTTGTATGACTTACTCAGTAGACTAAAAATAGAAATTAATTCAGCATTTATTAAACACACTGTGGTTGGTAAAAGGCCTTTGCCTACAGCAGACTCCCAACAAAGGTGAGATCCCGAGAACTTCCCACTGGGAATCAGGAGGTGAGGGAGCTTGCCCTCTACTGCTGCTCATAGTCGTCGCTACATTGGAGGACACAGTTGGTACAAGAAAAGAATAAAAGGAGCCGGGCGGTGGTGGTGCACGCCTTTAATCCCAGCACTCGGGAGGCAGAGCCAGGCGGATCTCTGTGAGTTCGAGGCCAGCCTGGGCTACCAAGTGAGCTCCAGGAAAGGCGCAAAGCTACACAGAGAAACCCTGTCTTGAAAAACCAAAAAAACAAAAAAAAACAAAACAAACAAAAAAACAACAACAACAAAAAAAACAAGAATAAAAGGTATAATGATTGTTGAGCCAAAAAAAAAAAAATCCCTATGGTCATGAAGATAAAAAAAAAAATGCAACTTGGAGTTCGAGGCTAGTCTGGTCTACAAAGAGAGTTCCAGGACAGCCAGAGCTACAGAGAAATCCTATCTTATAAGAAAAAAAATGAAACTCAAAATAGAAATTATTAGAGTTCAAAAGATAGTGATATAAAGTTATGCTAGAGCAAAGCACAGAAAACAGTTGTATTTCCATATAATTCAGCTAAAAGTTATTATTTGAGCAAAATTAACACTCAAAAGTTACCAGTAAGAGAGAGAATAAGTCAGATGTAGTACATACAGCTGCAGGCAAAAAGCTGAGGCAGGAGAATCTCCAGAGTTTGAGGCCAGCCTAAGATACAGAATAAGACCTTGTCTTAAAGTAAAATGATAATATAAAAAAAAGAACAAAAACACAATGCATCTAATAACGCATGTGGATGTTTGTTGAAATAAATGAAAAGACCTAACTAAATAAATAGAAAACTGTGCTACATTTGGAGATGGGAAGGCTCAACAGCACAAACAGAACAAAAACAAAAACAAACAAACTAATCAGCTACTTCCCAATGGAATATAGATTCCAGGCAACCTCAAAGGAAAGAAATCTCATCCAACAGGGATTTATTAGTAGAATTAACAATAATTCATACAGAATTAGGAGACATAACTTGCCTTAACAGATTTTTTTAAATAAAATCTTACCAATATAGGTTTAAGTTAGAAGATAGGTTGGCCAAGTGAACAAAGCTGGGATCAGAAAGTTCTAGATGTAAGACAGACATGATATTGCCTAACTAGTGCCAAGGGAGCAAGTTTTCAACAAATAGTGTTGGGAACATTGGCTACCTCTGTGGCTTCGGATGAAACAGGAGTCTATACCCAAACCATAAACAACTAGTAATTTTTAAAGATAGCCTAAAATCAGTAACAAAAATGAAACATTTTGTTCTTAGAAACAACAGCATTTTTCAGTATTTCACACTTGAAAAGAAATCATAAGGAAACCAGAAATATTTAGTGATAAATGATATGCTATGTCATATCAACATCTGCAGAATATATGTGTACCAATAATCTATGGAATGAAGCCAGACTAAGAACATTCATAACCTCCATTCTGTATATTTGCATAAGGAAAGGCAGAAGAGGAATGATCTGAATATCCAGACTAGGAACTGGAAGAGAAGTAAAAGATGGCCCCCATAACATATAACATAATCTTGGTTATAATTTTAGTTCTTCATAGCTCTGGGGTCCAGAAGTTTGGCCTTAAATCAAGGTATAGGTATTTGTAGTGGCTCTTTGGGGGGCTTTGGAAAATCTCTTTCATACGCTGCCTTGCTCATGTTGGATCATGCATTACCAAGTCCTCTGGCTTTCTGTACAGCACTTGAGTCTCTATCTACCTCCACCCTCATACAGCTTTTCTGCATGCCTCAAATCTCCCTCAATTTTCTTTCAGTGGACACTGAAGTTGTCATTGAACTCAGAGGCTACCAGTTTACTGAGAACCCAGGATGGTCTCATTACAAGATCTTTGACTTAAATACATTGGGAAGGTCTCTATTTCACAACAAGGTCATGTTGACTGGGTCCTGGTATTATGGTTTTAGTATAACCTTTGGGAACTCTGATTAATTCAAAATGGATGTTAGTGAAACATGCAAGTGTCCTCTGCGTACCTTTCCCCGAGACCAGTACCTTCACAAAAACAGATGAGCTACAGGCATGGGGAAGCCCAGGGGACAGGCTGTCATCTGCAGCAGACACTGTTGTTTTCTAGAGCATAGACCCACCCAGAATAACAGATAAATGGCTGCAAGTAATGAAGACATCCAGTACTTTTACCAGGTATAAAATCAACTCAGAAAAAAATCAATGGTATTTCTTACTGACAACCAACAAGGATATAGAACAGAAAACATGATATCATTCACAATAGCCCCCCAAAACTAAAACATACCAAATAACAAACCTGACAAAAAGACCAGGTCCTAAGGAAACATGGAAATTATTCAATCGCATTAAAGGATAGCAGGCAGATCTGAGTAAGAGAGACATTCTATCTATGGATATAATTGAATATCATTAAGTCTGAAAACTCCCTTAATTTCAATTAAAATTGTAACAGGATTTTTTAAAGGCATCAATATAACTAGACTCATTTTTATCAAAATACATATTTCATATAAATATGAGAGTCCTACACATATCAAGATACAACATGCACAGATACGTGGTCTAGGGCTGCAGTTGGTGTGGCTTGTTACCAGAATAGCGAAACCAACCAGTAGAAGAGCTGCATGGCTTCCTAAATGGCTTGCAGATATGAGTTCAATGGAAGAAGAGGAAAGTCATGCGCATCCCTATGTCATACTGTATTTCAGTGTGGACTAAGAATTGCAGAATGAGAGAAGTATGGCCAAAAAGAAAAAAAGGAGCAAGGAAGAATGTAATGTCAGGGAAAAGGGAAGGAAATCAAAAGCTGAAAAAAACGAAAGCTATTTGCAAAGTCTAAAACCAAACAGATTTGATACAAAGATGATGTCATGAACAGCACAATGTGGAGAATGATAGAAACCAGCGGGGGGACACATGGACAAAGGATACGAGTAGGCAATTCAAAGAGAAGAAGAACTTGAATGTTAGCAGGCTTACAGTCCTGGTTGGCTTCCTACTGCTGTGATAAGCACTGTGAACAAAGGCTACCTGAGGAGGAAAGGGCTTATTGCATCTTTCAGCTCACAGCCCATCATGAAGAGAAGTCAGGCAGAAACTCCAGGCAGAAGAACTGAAGCAGAGGCCATGGAGGAACATTTCTTATTGGCTTGTTTCCTCTGATTTACTCAGCCACCTCTCTTATAGAGAACCTAAGCCCACTTGCCTAGGGATGACACAGCCCACAGTGGACTTGGTTCTCTTACATCAATTATCACTAATAAAAATACCACCAGCCAATCTCTTTTGGTCAATTCTTCAATTGAGGATCCCTCATCCCAGGTGACTCTAAATTTGTATCAAGTTGACAGCTGAAGCTAACTGTGATACATACGAAGATAAAATCTTACTACTAATAAAGAAATCGAGTTTTCAAACAACACTGGGATACCTTTTACACCTATCACAGGGGCAAATGTGAGCAAGTCCAGTAATAAGAATTGGCAAGAACAGGCCCTCACTTATGTATGGTGGGAGCACTAATTGGAGGACCCTACTGAAACATCTTAAGACCATCTTGGCTGTTAGCATTCTTGTAATCTATGGGTATGGGTCAGCGGTTCCATTTCTCTGTAATACCCCAGAGAAGCTCCTGCACAGGTCCCCCAGGGAGCATGGCTGCTGTGTAAGTAGGAGGCAACACTCAGGACATTCCCACTTCAAGTAATGGAGCTCATTATCTCCCTTCCACACACATAAATAACAACCCCCACCCTGTGTCCCTCTTTCTGTCAACATCACCAGTTACCTAAGCTAAAGATTGCTTACCTGACCATTAATCATCTTAGTTATTTCTGCCTCCACTCTGCTCTTCCGGGTCAGCACATCCCATGGGCTGGATAATGGCCTCCAGCAAAGGGTACCAAGGACTTCTTGGTCATTAAACCCAATGGGCAATGTTCAGTCCTTAGCCTACTTGACCTCTCACCTCCAACATAAGAATCCACAGCTCTCAAAACATCATTCCTTTCTACACTATTGCACCATTCTCTTCCATCCATCCTATTTCCCTGGTCACATTCTGTGCTCTCTTTGGCCTGCCATTCCTTAATTGCCTATGCTGGCCTCTGGCCAAGGTCTTCTTCCGTTTTGATTCCATCTACACTTCCTGGGTGATAGCATCTACTCCCCTACTCTTCAGTTACAGCTAATACGCTGATGGCTTGACACTTATCTGATTCCAGATATCTTGACTGATACCCAAATTTATCTCTCTTTATTGGATATATCTTTTTAAATAACTCCTCAGAGCTTCAAATTCATTTAAACTGCATCTAACATCTCCCCTAACCCCAGCGCCTATCTTCACCCTCCAATCATTACTTCACTAAAAGATGCATTTCGTTACCTGTGCCTGAGGGTCGTTTGTGGTACCTTCCTCTTCCTCCTAGCAACATTTCTTCTCCATTCTCCAATGCCTTTGGATGATTTCTCCCAGAAGATCTCCAATCAAATTTCTATGTTCTGTCTCCACTGTCCATGGTTATAGCAAGGCACCCCCAATCATCATTTTCTAATCTGTTCCCAGCCAAAGGGTCAGAAAGGGTCTTTCTAAACTGCAGCTCTCCCTGAGACATTGCTTCTATGACAGAGTTCCTGTCTTTTGTCCTGATTCATTTCTGAGCCCTCCCCATCTCTTTCTGTGCTGTGCTGAGAATCTCTGACCAGCACCTCACTTCACATAGGAAATAGCCCTCAGTTTCTGCTGATGGCTGTATGAGCCACTTTCCTCACTGCTGTGACCAGCCACCTGCCAAGGAGCAACTGAGGAGGAGAGATATTCATTTGGCTCACAGTATTCAACCCACTACATTAGAGAAAGCAGGGCAGCAGGTATGGCTTGCAGCTCGACAGTGGGAGACCACCTACTCACACCTGGGTGCATCAGGAAGCAGAAAAATGGGGATGCTGACACCCAGTTTCTACTTTGATTTGTTCTGGGCCCGCAGCCACTGGGAGAGTGTCATCCATGTTTAGGGTATGTTTTTTCTTGCTAAACCTCTCTGGAAAACACTTCCATAGACATTTTAAGTGACCCTGAATCTAGTCAAGTTGACATTGAAGATTAACCATCACATGGCCATAGCCCCTAAGTCTTAAAGCATGCTACCCTTATCACCCTCTTTACCAGTTTTCTTCCCACTGTAACTCTGGTGTCACTCTTTTAAAAATGTTTCCCATTGTTATGTTGAGCATTTCTCTGCAATTCTCTTTGTACCCATATAACAGTTAACCACAACAGTTAAGTGTTACCATCTATGTCATATGAAGAGCATTAAATTCCAAGTGGAAGAGAACAGCACCAGCAGATCTTCTGATCTACTAAAATCCTCAGTATCTAGGAGACAGTGCATATGTATAGCATAATTAATGAATGAATGCATTCTTCATACTTCTATCATATTGAGTCTACTTAAAACATAAAGCTCAACATATCACGTTCCTTTGAAAACTTCAGTTACTATGCTGAACAGAGGGCAAACATTCTAGCTGGGCATTCGTGGTCTTCTTGATCTGCCCTGTGATTTTCTGGCTGTTGCCCTCAGTATACATTTTATTCTCTAAATATCTTGTATTTCATGTGGATTTGCTCCACTGATTTTCACCATCATGTCCTAGCTCAGGCTGCTTATCATATGCTCTCAGTATGTTCTTTCTATGCATCTTGGCCCTACCTCTTACCCTAAACCCAACAACTATGACACCTATTCCATAGAAGTTTCTCCTGAGGGCTTCCTATTACACTGTGAGGAAACTCCTGGAGCCTTGGCCTCTAGTTTAACTCAGAAATAGAGTGCAGAATATTGAGGGAAAGACAGGTAGTTAAGGATTTCCCTGTAGATGACTCCACGAACCTCAAAAAAGTCATTGATATATATCTATCTTCACTTTCTCATGTTTACTCTTCACCAAATGCTGCCCAACTCCAGACAACTCTACGGGTCCATCCAAGCTAAGCCGTATCATTTCTACCACCCAAATCCCACACCACATCACTTTTATATCATTGGCCAAGAACAGGAGATACAAACAACTATTCTAACCATTAGCTTACATCAACTATTGGTACCTGAACTGGGCCCATACAAGACCGGTTTTATCAACATTCAGCCAAGGAAGGAGGAGAGGCTCACAGGGCCTTACTTTTCACCTCTGAACTATTGGCTATTGATAGATATAGGGAAACATTTCACCATCTTTCATTGTGTGCCCCTGCTGAGCCTATCCAGCTCCAATGTGTAGCTCCAAACCCACAGTCAGATGGCCTTGTTGAATCTTGGTGGGTCACAAAACTAAGGATTTCTAACAGTACACCTCAATGCTTTAAGATGTGAAGGTATCTTGAAAGTAATATCAAGTGAATAGAAAGCAAATTACCAAGACAAATGGCATCATCATATTTAAAACATAGAGCAAAGACGAGTAGAATAAACATCTGGGTATAATAACATCTGGGTATAATAACAGTGTGACAGGCTTAGGGGGAAAAGGTCTTTGGTGAGAGGGAAGGGCAGGGGAGCAGAGACATGATTTCTTTGCAGAGTTAAGCAAGTATTAGTTCAAAGCAATCTAAAATGATTCCACCTTGAAGACACATGCTGCAGGGGCTGGAGAGATGGCTCAGTGGTTAAGAGCACCAGCTGCTCTTCCAAAGGACCTGCCTTAGATTCCCAGCACCCACATGGCAGCTACATTGTAACTCCAGCCCCAGGGAATCTGATGCCCTCTTCTGGCCTCCATAGATACCAGGCATGCATGTGGTTCACGGACATACATGCAGACAAAACACCTATACACATAAAATAAATAAATCATAAAGAAAGAAAAGAGATTAAAAAAACCCTGTGTGGCAGGTTTCAAAATTCAAAATATTTTATTCAAAAACAATGTTTTACTTATTTAATCTGGGAAGGCATAAGAAGTTGAATCACAGAGAAAAATCCACTTCAAGAGATGTCCAGACTATGAACGTGACAATAGGAGCTAATAGTTTTACATGAACATGATTTGATAGCTACAGGATGTAAACATCTCTCCACTATGAACAGGTCTCACAGCCCTGGGCAGGGGTGGGAAGATGGGGGATGACTAAAACCTTTTCCTTGATCTCTTCTTATACATAGCCCCCTCCCCTGAAAAAAAAAGATATGCTTCCAGGAAGAACTTCTATTGCTTATTTAAACCTTTCCACTAGGATTACTCTAAGATTACTAATTTCAACTGCTTCTACCAGTTACCTTTACTCTCCCTGGAAAATTAATTTACAAATATCACCATCTGATGGCCATAGATAACGTGTAAGTCAATAGGAAAAAAGATAAATATTGCAATAAAAAATGGGTGGGAAGAAGGACATGAATGGATAGCTCTCAAAGGTAACACAACTGGTTGATAAATCCATAAAATTAAATATAATTAAAACACTGATGTTATTTAATCAGATTGTCAAAGATTAAAAATAAAAGAATATTGAAAGCCAGTGAGATGTACTCTTATAGAGAGCTAATAAAAAATATGAATTGATTCAGACTTCAGGAGAGCTTGAAAAGGGATTTTATCCAAGGAAATCAAAATCCCAGCATTGCATCAAAGCATTATTTACTACAATAAATGGACAAACTGAGGTAAGTTACACGGCCAGTTCTAGGAGAATGAATGGCATACATTAATATGAATTGTGTTATCAATATTGAAATGGAATATTTTGTCATCAATATCATTATTAAAAGTTTAGTCAGGGCTAGAAAGATAACACAGCAGTTAAAAGTGTTTACTACTCTGGAAGAGGAACCAAGTTTTGACCCCAGCCCCTACAGAATGGCCCACAACCATCTGTAGCTCCTGTTCTCAGTGATCCAACATCCGCTTCTGACATCCATGGGTACTGCATGCATGTAGTGTACATGCACACATGTAGGCTCAAACTTAGGCACATAAAGTTTTAAAAGTGTGCTCAGTCACTCAAACAGTTTCAAGCAGGTTTAAAAAAAAAGTATCTCATGCCATAACTGAACAGTAGGCTAGTATAATCTCAATATTGTTTAAAATTATCTGTAATATATATACATGTTTATTACATGCAAATAGCATTACATATTATATGTAAAGAAACCGAAAACAAGAATAATAGATACATTGAAATGGTACTTATAGTGGCTTTGGGCAGAAAGGCGATGCAATTGTGTGTGTGTGTGTGTGTGTCTGTGTATGTGTGTGTCTGTGTCTGTGTGTATGCACATGTCAGGGGATAAAAGTATAGGAGGCAGAAGAGAACCTTGGGTATCCTGCTCTAACACTTTTTGGCTTGTTTCCTTGAGAGAGGGTCTCCCACTGAGCCTGGAGCAAGGCCTGTGATTCTCCCGTCTCCACCCTCAACAGGAGTACACAACCACATCTGGCATTTTATGTGGGTATCAGGAATCAAACTTGGGGCCTCGTGCTTTTACAGCAAGCCCCTTTACCAACTGAACCATCTCGCCAGCCTCCTCTTTCCCTCCAGGTTTGCTGTATTTGGTTACTTGTTATCATCGGGGAATGGAATCTCAAATGAACACCGTGTTTCAAAGAGGAGGGAAAAACACTCACCTAGGTGATCATAAACTGAGCAGAATGTTGCCGACCATGTTGGAGGCACCTGATCAGTAAGGGGCCTAGAAAACATATGGGCAAGCAGGAACCACCAGGTGTGGTCTGGTCTTGATGGGGAGGGCAGAAAGAATGCCTGACTCCAATGTGTCCTATGACACACCAACATTAGTCACTGGAACTGGACATTTTTTTTTCAAAGTTGTTTTTGTTTTATTTAATTTTTAAATAATGTATGAGTTTAAATTTAAATATAG
Organism: Peromyscus melanophrys; assembly: GCA_902168415.1. Classification (NCBI taxonomy): domain Eukaryota; kingdom Metazoa; phylum Chordata; class Mammalia; order Rodentia; family Cricetidae; genus Peromyscus; species Peromyscus melanophrys. The sequence goes on along the minus strand of CABHPR010142539.1, from coordinate 14,594 downwards.
TCATATATGAGTACATTATACACATCATTTTACTCCTCCATCTTTCCCCTCCAATGATTCCTATCCCCAATCCTTTTTTAATATTTCACTTTTTATTTATTAATTAAAATCTTTCATTTATTTTACATCCCGTCCGCAGTTTCCCCTCCTTCCTCTCCTCCTGTTCCCTGCCCCCCACCTCCCGTCTACTCCCCCCTACCCACTCCTCCTCTGTCTCCATTCAGAAAGGGGCAGGCCTCCCATGGGCATCAACATGGCACATCAAGTTGATGCAGGACCAACTCCTCCCCCTGCATCAAGGCTGGGCGAGGCAACCCAGCATGGGGAATAGGTTCCCAAAAGCCAATTCAAGCTCCAGGGTCAGGTCTTGATCCCACTGCTAGGAGCCCCACAAACAGACCAAGTTACACAACCATCACACACACGCAGAGGGCCTAGGTCAATCCCATGCAGGCTCCCCAGCTGTTGGTCCAGAGTCCATGAGCTCCCACGAGCCCGTAACTGGACAGTTTTAAAGCCCTCTGCCAGGGTAGGCTGAGAGAATTTCATCTTCCAACTGTCTCATATTCTTTTTTTTTTGTTTTGTTTTGTTTTTTTGTTTTTTGTGTTTTTGGTTTTTTCGAGACAGGGTTTCTCCGTGTAGCTTTGCACCTTTCCTGGAACTCACTTGGTAGCCCAGGCTGGCCTTGAACTCACAGAGATCCGCCTGGCTCTGCCTCCCGAGTGCTGAGATTAAAGGCGTGTGCCACCACCGCCCAGCGATATTCTTATTTTTTTAAAAAAGTCAAGTTGCTTTGTGTAGCTTTGCGGACTCAGTTTTCTCATGCATGGAAGAAGAAATTGCTGTCTCTGCTCTGACTTCCTCACAGGGCCCTGCTCAGCTTTAAACCTTGTCTGAACTCTGCTGGGACTAAAAATATAAACATGAAATAAAAAAAGGAATCAGTGGTTTAGGCTGAGGAGCATCCAAGAGAAGAACTTCATCTCAGGAAGCACCTTCCGGTGGGTGACAGATGTGGTCACTCCAACAGTTTTAAGCCACTCAAAACAGAACCACATCTAGACAAAAGTCAGAGAAGCAAACAAGATAGAAAGAAATCCAATGGAAACTGGAAAGAGAAGGAAATGAAAGGTGATCGCCAGGTTTTTGGTTTTAAGTATGTAAGAAAAAGCTTTGTCTCTGGCGTCCTGAAAACAATTTCGGGCCGGAAACCAGACACTATGGTTGGGTTGCCTCTCCACTCCATCGCTGTGTCTAACCTGAGCCTCAAACTGGGTCAGGATTCCAGGCATAGCTGGCATAGTTGAGCCTGTCTGGGTGAGCTGAATGGTCAAACAGTATTAACCAAATTCCTACAGAGAGTTTGAAAGGGGCTAGGAAAGGGAAGGAGAGAGCTGGTGCCTTCATTATGGGGGTCAAAAGGCTAATGTAGTGGTGATGGAGGAAGTGTTCAGGGTGGGACAGGGAGGAAGGGTGGACTCGGAGTATAGAAAGAGGGGCTGCATAGGGTGGGAGCAGTAAACATTCTTTTAAAGGGCCAGATGGTAAACATGTTGAACTTGGCAATCAAGAGGTAAAACCAGATATTATACGGATACTTCTGAAACCATTGAAAATGTAGAAACCATTCTTAGCTCACAGAGTCTATTAAAAAAACAAAACAGACTGGTCTTGGTTCTAGTTAGCTGATATCTGAGAGAGAATATAGTCTTGGGCTAAGAGGAAAGAGGTCTGGGAGCCCTGAGGAGATGGCTGGGGGCTAGATTGATAAAATGCTTGGCCACGTGCTTACCATCACCCTCAAAAATCTCAAGGCTGGAGAGAGAGGCAGGTGGATCCTTGAAGCTCACTAGTCAGCCAGCTTAGCTAAACTGGTGAGCTCCAGGTTCAGTGAGAGACCCTGATTCAAAAAAAAAAAAAAAAAAAAGAGGGAGAGAGAGAGAGGAAGAAAGACATCATCAGCCTCAGGCCTCCACAGGCAGTACACACAGATGCATGCACACTCCCCAAACATGTCCACACGCAAAGAGCAAGGGAGCCTCAGTTCCACTTTCTTCATAGGTGATTTTAATCAAATCAGTTCTTTATCTACAAAATGGGTAAGATGTTTTACGCCTATAATTATACAACACCACTGCCGACAAAGGTCCCATGAAAAAGTAAACATGAACGAAGCAATGGGCTGCAAATTTCTGTCCCCACAGGAAGTTGCACTGTGGCACTGCTATTTATAGTCAAGTTTCATCAGGACAGCCCTGACTGATTCATCTCAAATGGGTGTGAGCACTGGCTTACATTAAGAGTGAGGTTAGGCCATGCTTCATCAAGATGGCATGGGAAACTGCACTGTGGTCCCCACTTAAAATTGAGAAAACCCATTTTTCACCTGGTGGGTGGAGACAGGCAGATCTGGGGTGGGGATTGCTAGCTAGCTAGTCTAGATGAAACAGTGAGATCCAGGTTCGGTGAGAGAGCCTACCTCAAAAATAAAGTGGAGAGTGACAGAGGAAGACATCCAATGTCAGATTCTCCCCTAATACCCTCATGTGAGCATGCACACACACACATAATATTTTGTTTTAAAGAACGGAGATATGAAAAATGTGTAGAAACTGGCCTTAAGCCCCAGAAAAACCTTGTGTCCAAGATCTCACACATCCCATCTGTTTTCCTGTGTTTTTAGTTTTGGAATCTGACCTATTTTCAATCTAAAAGATCAGCGCACAAACCTCCCCCAGGGTGACAGAGTTATGCTGGAAATTCTATCTTGAACTTGGCCTAGCGCTTGCACATAGTAAGCACTAACACTGTGTGTGTGCACTTAGAAGGCCCTAACAAACACTATGTGTGTTCAGCCTGGGTGGACTTTATGCTTTAATGAACGAATATAGACCCGTTGAAAGCACTCATTGCTGAGCCACAAAGATTATTAGAAAGCAGAAAACAGAGCAAGATTAGGATTTTTTTTTCATTTTTATAAAAAATCCTGAGAGCTCAGTATTTGTTAATATTAATATTCCAAAGCAAACAACAACATGCTTTTTGAAGGCAAAGGGTTTCCTTTTGGCCTTTCCTTGTTGGAAGCACCAGGATATTAACACAGGACTGTACACACGGTCGCTCCTTCCCAATGGGTCCGAGCATTACCTGGAAAAGGACGCAGCTGGTGGCACGTCAGCTTTGGCTCACCCCCCACGTCTTGTTTGATGAAACTTGCTTCCAGATTTCGTATGCATCACAAGGTTATTTTGCAAAGACAACAAACAAAACCCTTCACGTGAACACAGTGGGCAGTCTGGTCCCTTCACAATGGGCAGTCTGGTTTTGAAACCATCCTGTTGAAAACCTAAGGGGATGTAGCAAGTGTGTGTCCTCATTACTCTATCCCATAGGTTCTAGCGTCTGTTGGCTCCCTCTTTCCCACTCACACATGCCTACATCTGCACATGCCATCTGCAGCAGTAGGCACCCGACCTTCAGTCACCCACAAACCTCTCTGCAATCTTTGCAAAGGACAGCAATCCCTCCTCTGTTCCAGTCTCCATTGGTAGGAGCTGAACCCTTTCACTATAAAAGCAGACACTGGAAACAGCTTACCGGGCTGATACAAGCTCTGACTTAAGGCCATTTCCGAAGTGGGAAGGCACTCAAGGACAGCTGCCAGGCACCCCACCATCACCCTCACCCCCCGCCACCTGAGTTCCTCATTACATCAACCCACTTATGTACCACAGCCTCTTCCAGAACTAACACATGCCACACGTGCTGTTTACTCTCTACCCCTGTAAACTAAATGATCAAGTTGAATTTGAACATCTGACTTTGCCTCTATGTGGAGATATAAAAGGATCAAGTTCAAGCCCTCCACTGCTGGTCCCCAAGAGGAGCAGAGGGAGCGGAGGGGGCTACAGACAGCCAAGGGGGAGTTTCCCTTCAGAGTTCTCCATTCCCGGGGGGTCCAGGCTGAGAGCATGCATATTTTTATTTTCAAAATAAAACTTCAAACAAAAGAAGGACACAAGAGACTGTTTAAAAGCATGGGGGAATTGCCAGGAAAAGATGGAAGGAAGGAAAAGAAAAGAGGGAGGAGAGAAGATAGGGAGGGAGGGAAATCATTAAAAAGCAGTGTTCTCTTTGACACTTACTTAGAAACCCTGTGAGTCTATGAGTCCAGCTGTTCCAAACCCAATAAAAGCCTAATAGTAGTCTAGTCTACTGCAGAACAAGGGGATGTGTATGTATGTATGTATATGTATGTATGTATATGTATGTATGTATATGCATATGTATATGTATATGCATGTATATCCAAAGGAATGTCACCAGTCGAGGTCTGAGGCCTTATCCCAGGACTCTGACAACGGGGAAATTTGGGGACAGCCTCTCCTTGCTCTCTCTGTCACATCTGTCAGCTGCAGCACTAACTTAACAGGAACCAAACAGCGGGCCCACCAGCTCCAGCTGTCACCCCTGGCCTAGGTCTCAGGAATCCGGTGAAAACCTTTTGCTTCTTCGTTGGTTTGGTTTTGTTATTTGGGAGTTCATGTCTTGAGAAGAGTAGAAGCAGTCTCTACTTCTGAGGGATCCATTGCTGTTCACAAGTCCGCTGGTTCTTCCCACGTGGGCAGGACAGTCATTTCTTCACGCAGCAAACTTGTTTCTGAGCGCAGACTGTACCAGAATGGATAGGACATAGAAGTAAGAGAGAAAAAGGTCATCGACTTTGGGGGTTTTCATTTCCCCCTGAAATGGACACACAGAAAGACAAATGTATTTGTCTCTAATAGTGTAGGTGTCTACAAGGAGAAAGACTCATTTTCCATCAAATGGTACATGTTAGAACACACTCTTCAATAACAACAACAACAACAATAATAATAATAGCAACTCCAACTCCACGTGACTCAGTGCTGTCTCCTGGTCTCTGCAGGCACTGCACTCACATGGCACATATACAGATAAGCAGACAGACAGACAGGCAGACACACACACACACACACACACACACACACTCGCATAAGTAAATTTTGAAACAATAGTTTCATTCTGATTTTATTAATTTTTCACACAAAATCTAAATTTTCATATAACATATTAAAGTTAAAAATGTAAATAAAATGAACTAGATGAAATGTAATTTCAGAAGCATAAAGTGGTATTTAGCATCACTTCCAGGTGATTGAAAAGTGAAAAACATTCCAAAATCATCCAGTGATGGTCTGATTAGAAAGTTTTGGTAACTGTGTACAAACAAAGCCAGGATTCTCAATTACACTTCATTTGAAAAGTGACATGCCACTGTGGTATTTTGCTTAATGATCATATATTTTATTCTTTAAAACCAGTTTAATAGTTTATGGTTGTTTCCTGAATCCTCTACCATCTACTTTTATTGTTTTGAAAAAACGGAAAATACAATTTTAAAACGTGGATGGCTTTCTTTCTAAATATTTCATAGTCTCCACGTCACGAAGTCTGACAGACTTTTGCCTTTCCAGCCCATCTCTGGGCTGTATTAGAAACTGTCAAATAATTCCATTAACAACCACACAAAGGCAGCAATTGAATGTAATGTGTACTTTTTTTTTTTTTTAGCTTATACACCAAGTTGGATTTAGATTTGTAAATATTTAAGACAAATGATATCAATCACTAACTATACATGGTAGAGAATTTTTGGAAACTAAAGGTAATTAAAAACTGGGTTTGCCTGAATTAGTAATCTGGGGAGAAATTCCTACTGAATAAAGCTTTTGGACACTTGCAGTATTTTTTTTTAAGGGAAATGCAGTGTTTTAAAATTTTAATTTAGTGCAAGAAGACTCACCCCAACCCCCCAAAGCTGTGGTATTGCAGGAAAACCTCATGAGGCAAGCTCCAGTCCCGAGCAAACAAAGCCGCTGCATTGATAAACCCTTGAAAAAAAAGGTTTATAATGCGAGAATTGCCGTGACCTTAACTCTAGAGGTGCAAATACGGGGCTGTAATAGGAAAATTATGCATTAAAACGAACAGGGCTCTCACAATGCTTTTAGATTTCCATTTGATCATGTTTCCCAGCTTTTCTACGTTCAAGCAATAAATGATCATATACAGTTAAACAAAAAGGAAGCTTTTATTTCCTCAGAACAATTAAACTGGGCAAATCGTAGGCTCTGTAAATTATATTGCAATAAAGTGATTTCCAAACAAAATGACGGAACAGCCATGAGTGTGTGAGGAGCACCCTGCCACTGACTAGTGAATAAGGAAAAAGCGGCTCTAACATCTGGAAAACTGTTAACAAAATTACCTACATTCTAAAAGCAAAGCATCATGTTTTACATGCCGTGTGATTTGCTTTGATAGAACACTTTAAAAAAAATTCATTTGTACTTATTTTCTAAAGCTTATAAAGGGAATACAGGGATCCTACATCTGAATTTGAAGAAAAGGAAAAAGCGGTGTGTGTGTGGGGGGGGGCGCAGGGAGGGAGAGGAGGAAGGAACATTCCCAACTGAAGATTCAAAGAAAAGTTGGCAAAAAGGAATGTGAGTTCAGAGAAATAATAAACAGGAAAGAAAGACTTAAAGAGATGATGAAATATTGTCCATGAAGCTCCCAGCATTTTATTGCTCTGAGAGGGAAAATTGTGAGCTGGACATTCTTTGAAATTAAAGGTTAGTAGCAACTGAAATGGAAGATTCAATTCGCTGAGAATTTGCTAAAGAGAAGAATCAGGGGGTGCATTTTCATTCATATATTCTTAAGGAATTATTTATACATATTTATTTATTGGTGGAGGCGCATGCTACAGTTATGTGAGTGTTCACAGGACAGCTCAAGGGAGCTGGTTCTCATCTACCACAGAGGTTCCAAGGATTGAACTCAGTGGCGCAGGCCTGGCAGCAAGTGCCCTTGCCTGACGAGCCTTCTTACCAGCCCTCCATTTATGTGTGTGACAAATTACAGTTAAAGTCTAGATTTCAGGAGATTAGGACTGCTCTTCACGTACACAGGAATCCAAATCCATGCTTTCCCAACTGCATGTGGATCCAGAGAACGACAGCAAAATCACCGTGGGGCTCATGCTGAGGTCCCTGTAGGGCATCAGGCATCAGGCACCAGGGTTTTTCATATGCTTTGCTCCACTCTGGGTCTTTCCTAGTGCTCCAAAGAGTGACAACCATCAGGATAAAGCAATAATGAAGAAAAACAGCTCCTTAGAGGAAGAAGCCACTGTGCTTCCGGTGTTTGATTTTTCTCCTCCCCCTGGGAATTCTAAGACTCAGAATAACAGTGCTCTTAACTAGGAAACTGGTGTAACTTTCTAGAGGCAGGGTGGCTGGGATTTGTTTTTTTAAAGGTGACTTGTCCACTGGACAGTGGTGGTGCATGCCTTTAATCCCAGCACTTGAGAGGCAGAGGCAGGCGAATCTCTGTAAATTCGAGGCCAGCCTGGGCTACAGAGTGAGTTCCAGGAAAGGCACAAAGCTACACAGAGAAACCCTGTCTTGAAAAACCAAAAAAAAAAAAAAAAGTAACTTTTTAGTCATAGGAGAGTCAGGTTTGTGGAAATGACCTGGGTGTAGGCAAGGTAAGACATTGATCCATCCTGAAAATAGCTCAACAGGACCATATGCTATCCAAAGGGTGGTCACACCTACTGTGAAATGTTTCTGGAGGGGCCACTCTGTGCAGATTTCAGCTTGTTTAACTCGGTGTGGTGTTCAGGACTGATGTCTGCATATAGGTTTCTGAGGAACAGTAGTGTGTAAACAAAGGGAAGTTACTGGTTGTGCAGAAACAGTGAGGGAGGGGATGGACAAAATGTCACTAAAGTAGGAACCAAATCTAAACCCTAGGGCCTGGGGGTAGGGTAGCTCAATGGTAGAGAACTTTCCTGGTAAAGGCTCTGTGTTTGATTCCATTGTGTATGACCTACATATGCACGCCTGTGCGCTCCCTCTCTCTCCCCCACCCCCCCCTCACACCCCCACACACACCCACACACACACCCTAGTCCCCTTGACACCCATACTACTATTCTCAATTAGAACTCATCTTCTCGTCCAAAGATCACGTGATGCAACAAGAGTGGACCTTTTCCTGTCTCTACCTTACGCTGCTTAGAGTACAGGGTAAAACTGGAAGGTTTCCTTTACACTTTCAGTGCCATTTCTGTGGTAGTGAAGCACACTGCCAGACAAAAGGCAGAAAAAGAAGAGGTGGACAGAGGGTGACGGGGGTGAGGGGTGCTGTGCAATGTGAACGGATGAAAGTAAAATTATTAAGAGCCTTGTTTTCTCCCAGTCAGCATCTCTGATGGGCATTCAGCCATATACCATTCATTCGGTCCCTCACTGAGACAGAGTCTGAAGCTGTAGCCAGTACTAGTCTCAAATTCACCACAACACTCTTGTCTCAGCCTCCTAAACTGGGAGTACAGATATGAATTACCACATCAGGGTTATGCATCCATCTAAAAATAAAGATCCGGGCCAAGTGTAGTGATACACACCAATCCTATATTAATGCAAGGCAGGGTGAAATAGGAGGGCCAGAAATGCGAGGTCAGCCTGGATTACATAGTGAGATCCTGTCTCAAAACAACAACAAAACACTAAATACACATGAACAGATATATATTCAGGGTCTTACATGCCGCATGAACAACTTAGTTTTCAAACATTCTTCCCAGGAGTGTGATGGCAGGATGAAGGCCCTCCTCTTATTCCGAACATTCCATTTCTTTCTCATATTAGGCTTGAAAAGCTATAAACACCACTTTCCCCCTTCCCTGCTTCCCTGGGTAAAAGTGTAAAATGTAACTTAGATTCTGTAGGTCCATCTGAGAGAAAACTATGAGAGAGGAGAATCATGTTTTGCCTTTCATTGTTCCCTCTTAGGACTGAAGACAGGCACAGTCTCCAGACCCTACTCCTTAGATGCTTGGGAGAAAGGCTGGGCAGTATGGCCAGGGATAGGCAGCATAGTTGACATGTTCTAGCAGTGAAAATGGTCTGAGCAAGGGCATTTTTCCTTTCCCTCTGAAAGGAAGCCCTCCTTTGTACAAGCTCAACAAGGTGCTTGAAGAGGGGAAACTACAAAAAAGAAAAATGCCCGACACAAGAAGGTGCCCAGTTCAAGGAGCAGGCATAGAGAGCTAAGAAGGAACAGGTGAACATGTGATGATCCATGTCCCAAGACAAGTAGGACCATAGCCAATGATGATGAAACAGGACTGGTCAGTGACCAAGTGTCTCCCAACGACAGGAAAATCAGACCTGTGATTGAATTCTGTTGGAGAAAGTTCAGGGGAGGAGGAAGAGGAGGAAGAGGAGCAAGAGGAGCAAGAGGAGCAAGAGGAGCAAGAGGAGCAA
>CABHPR010142538.1:18076-35263 GCA_902168415.1 Peromyscus melanophrys | reverse complement strand
TGTGTGTGTGTGTGTGTGTGTGTGTGTGTGTGTGTGTGTGTGTGTGTAGCCATGCATATTGCAAATCTCAATCTTAGAAGGCTGAGCCAGGGGGTTTGCAAGTTTGAAGCCAGTCTGGGCTAAATAAGAAGACCCTGTTTCAAATCAGCTCTGTGGTAGAATGATTGCCTAGTATGTACAAGGCCCTGTGTTCAAACCCTGGCATGATAAAAGAAAGGAAGGAAGGAAGGAAGGAAGGAAGGAAGGAAGGAAGGAAGGAAGGAAGGAAGGAAGGAAGGAAGGAAGGAAGGAAGGAAAGAAATGAGTATACTACAAGTCTAAAGGATCAGACAGTAACTGAATGCCCGTTGGGCTGAGAGTGTAGTAGGTAGGTAGAGTCTAGCCAGTGCTAGAGCACCTGCCTGATGTCAGGGCAGTGGGGATCCCGGGTTGTTCTCTTCCCAGCACTACACAAACAAATCAGGAAGCTGTAGATGCCTTTTTCTCTACTCTCACCACACAATAGCTATGATTTCTTTGGGTCTGCTTTCTACAAAGGTCTATTTTCAATTTTTTCTCACAAAAATTCACAAAGCTTAGCTTGCTACTATCTTGCTACTAGGTTAGCTTTTAGTTTTCTCTGTCCTTAATCAACCTACTGCCTCCCCACTCCAGCTCTGCAGAATTCACATACGATAATCAGGAGCTGAAAAGTGAAAGGCCCATGAGGTTCCCACAGACACAGTGAGAATGGAGTTGGCTGAGTGGGGGTGGGGGTGGGGTGGGGTATAGAGGTGAGACCTCTCAAACAATGGAGGATTCCTGGGGTTGGCTGGAGCAGCATGACCTCTCAGGTCTGCACCAGAAACATTGGTGAATGGATTTGCATTGAGGAATTCCCAAGCTTGCTGCATCTCTATTTCATGAGGCCAGCAAAGTACAGAGGCATGAAATCTGCCTTTGATTACTAATTCACTCCTGCCCCAATGTGGGATGATCTGGACTTTGGGTCACTACAGCCCAGTCTATCTGTCTTCAGAAGGCCAAGAACACAAGGACCTTCTCTTGTCCTGAGAACTCCAGATGTGCTACAGTACTCCAAAACCAAGGCTGAATCAAGTGGTTATCAACAGATTTATCAGCATGCCCTTGCCATCTCATGCTAATGTACATACAGCTTTAATATTATATTTTAATAAATATAAAAATTTAATAAACTATCATCCATATCTTGCTATGCCTATCAAATACACTCCATCTCTACCTCTCTGAAAGTCCATGGAGAAAGCATAAATCATAGCTTCCCCTTAGGATGGAGAATCCCAGAATGTCTTCGCAGTATTGACATTATATCCTAGAGGTGACTTCCCCACCAAAAGATTCTAAGAAGACTGGCTAGCACATAGCAAGAGTGCATCAGAATTACTCAGATACCTCATTTGGTCAGTGTCAATCCAACCTCAGGATTTCGAATTCAGCTGAGAATTCTGTTTCTAATGAAGGCCCAGTTGATACTCATGTCACTGGCCCTATCCTGAGAACCACCAACATGGATCTTAAGTAACAGACGCACTAGTTAGGCTCAGAGACTCAGGTTCAAGTCCCAGCTCAGCCACTCACCATGTAATCTGTAGTCAATCACTTACTCTCTCTAGTCCTCAGCTTTTCTTGTGTATGGAAAGGAAACAACATCAACACCATAACTAAGACTCCAATGAGACACAAAGCATCCTCAAGGTGCCCTTCCTCCACTGTCTCCCAATGTGCTGGTTACTGTTTCTATTGTGAACAGACACTTAAGAAGAGACTTATTTTGGCCCAGGACTTCAGTACAAAATCAGCTGAATCTATTGCTGTGGGACTGAGGCAATGGACACGGCAGGAGCGTGCTGCAGTGGCTGCCCAACTCACCGGGGCCAGGAAGAAGAAAGAGCTAGAAAGTGGCTAGGACAAACTATATCTTTACAGGGTACATTCCCCTAAGCTACTTCTTCCAATGACATCCTGCACCCTACTTTCCACCACACCTCCTAATAACATCCTCACATCAGGCACCCATCTAAATGTTCATCCACTGTGAAGTCAGATGGAAGCAATCTCCCTAAACCCACCAGCTAACAGCCAGACCTTTAATACTTCAGACACCAACCGTAACAGGAAACTGTAAGTGTGGCTCTGTCAGGGCTGCCATGGCAACACTTGAGTGGTAGGCAGTGCAGAGCCAATGCCTCTCTCCAGAGATGTCCCGCCCCCAGGTAATACTAAGTGAGTATTCAGGTGTTCACTTGACCTCTTTACAGAAGCAGATAGTTATAACCTGACATTTCTCCTGCAGGATGCTGCCCAGGTAGCTTTGTGCCCTGACCATAAGAAATTAAGTTACTCATCCCAATCCACACAGTTCACAGTGGGCAGGGCTCCAGAGTAAGAAAGGTGGATTCATCCACACCAACTCACACTTCAGCTTTGCGGTATGAGCTTCCTATAGCTGCTGTAACAAATGACCACAGCTTGGTACCTTAATACAATATGTTTGTATTCTCCAATTCTAGAGCTCAGTACTTGGGTCTCACCAGGTCAAAGCAAGGTGTTAGCAGGCTCATCTCCCACATGACCCTGAAGAGACCTGTGCCTTGCCTTTTCCACCTTCTAGAGATGCAATGCTTAAATTCCTCTGCTCAAGGTCACTTCCCCCATTGTCAAACCTAACAATAGTGCTTTAAAATTCTCTTTCTGCTGGTCATTGTAATATCTTCTTCTATAATCAAATGTACCTATTTCCTCCCATAAGGATGCTGGTGATTATATTGACCCAGCCAATATTAATAATAATAATGATAATAATAATAATAATAATATCCCTATCTCAAGATCTTGAATGAAACCACATCTGCAAATTATTTTTGCCATGTAAGATATTGTTCAAGAGCCATGTTCACCATGCTTTTGAGGGTTGTATTTAGCCTACTACACTTGAATCCATCCTCTACCCTCTGAGCTACCATTTGTCTTCAATATTGAAATGGAAATAGTAATATACCATCAGGGGAATATTGTGGTGTGTCACTAAAGAAATGTCCATGTGGTTGCTAAATACTTCTGGCTACACTGTTTTACATTTAAATAAAATTAATGCATTAGCCCCATTTACTCAACAAATATCCAATAAGCACTTACTATACACTGAGTCTTGAGGTGTAATGCAATAAAGAGTAGAGATATTCCCTACCTTTCTGGCTTTAATGCTGTAAGACAGACAGATAAGTGGGAGGGTTACCCTGAGGTTTGAACATATACTATGGAAAAAATTGGAAGGCAGGCATGGTGGCACATGCCTTTAATGCCAACACTCATGAGACAGAGGCAAATGAATCTCTGTGAGTTCAAGTCCATCATGGTCTACAAAGTGAGTTCTAGGACAGCCAGAGCTTTTACACAGAGAAACCCTGTCTTGAAAAAAAATAAGAAAGAAAAGGAAGGGAGGAAGGGAGGAAGGGAGGAAGGGAGGAAGGGAGGAAGGGAGGAAGGGAGGAAGGGAGGAAGGGAGGAAGGAAGGAAGGAAGGAAGGAAGGAAGGAAGGAAGGAAGGAAGGAAAGAAGGAAGGAAGGAATTAGAAAGGAATGTTCTACAGTGCTCTTGGTCAGCAAAGAGTAGGTTGCCTGGGTAGGTTGTAGGAGAGAGCTAAGACAGGAGGCAGGAAGACAGGGAGGTTCAAAGCGGCTTGGAGCACCTAGGAAGTGCTAGGAGTGTTTAAATGCCAAAGCCTTGAGTATTAAATGAGAGAGATGTCCTGGGGGCAGGGTGACCCTGGAAGCTGTGTAAAGGGGTCTGGATTATAGCATGTGCTCCTCCAGGGAAGCTGCAGAGAAGCTGAGGGCTGATCTTCCTGGTCCTTCAGTAAGCTGTGGATCCTTGCAAGAAGTCCTGAAAGCTCTAGCCGCCTTGTGGACATTTAAATATCAGACTCCCAGGGATATCCTTGCAAAGTGGGTCTGCTTCCTTTAAGAGCTTCTTGCCTTTCCTCCTCTTTGAAACCTCTATGATTCATGTTTCCATAACTTTACTTTTAGAGCCTCACATTATAGTGAGCTGTCAGAATCTCAGTTTTAAATCATTTGCTCTTAAAGATATTCTTATGCCCCTAAATTCTATTTTGCCCATTACTTTTTGTAGTTCTTCTTATATGAAAATCCTTAAAAGATAAACCAGTGTATTAACTATTTGAATATTAGGGAGTAATAATCCCAATTGCTAGTCCTGTAAGTTTATCCAATGTGGGTAATTTTGCTGGAAGTAGTTGATGGCAGCTGTGATGTGTCCTTTGTTGGAACTGTTTGCTTCCCTAAATGCACAGTTCCTGGTCTGTTTCATCCCTTGAAACCTTCCCCGCCCCGCTCTACTATACTTCTGTCAGCCAAGAGCATTTGCTCCATGAGCTTGGACAAGTTGGCACTGAACTTCGGTGCTGGAGAGGTATTTTGCATTTAAAATTGGATTCATTGCAGGCATGTGGTCATATTTTATGGATATTTGGGGTCTGGATAGAATAGAACTAGTGTATTGTGAAGCCTGTGTCCTTCCAGTCCACTGGAATCAAGATCATGGGACTCCATGCTGATAACTTACCCTGCCAACTACTCCAGCAGAATGCACACCCTATCTTAGTCCATTGCTATGGTTTCTGAGCCCCACTACGTTCTCCTTGCAGTCCCTTGTTATTTCCTCCAGCGCTCACTTATTCTCTGGTCACCTTTCAGATCCATAGCATCCTGCAGCTACTAACCCCACCAAGCAACCCACGTTTGCAGGAATTGTGTTTGTGATTTAATTTTGCTTCATGTTATATGCCAAATAGTGCCTGGAACATATTAGGTTCTTCATAATTACACACTTAGTGAATTAATGAATCTCTTTTTGTGGTGCTTCCAGCTATTGGGTAACAGGTTTTTTCCCCCCTTTGAATTCCTAACTTCCTACATGTCAAGTTATTTATTTGCCACAATATTTTAATCAATGTGTCCCGTGACAAGTACTGCTCCACATCCTGGGAAATAATTCCTAGCCACAAAGAGCAATAATAGATGCCACAGGGAAGATGCCTGTTTGCAGTATCACCAGCAGACATGCAGAAAGAACCCAAGGATATAGAAAGCACTACCTACAGAGCACAGGGGAAGTCAGTGCAGCCGTACACAGGCATGGTAGTCATGAGTCCAAGAGGCTGCCATGGGGGCATGGGTTTAAGTTGTGAAGGAGTAGAGTTTTCCTGGGATAAGAAAGAAGGGAATAAGAACAAACCAAATAGGTACTCTATTTGGGTCAGTGCTTAAAGAGCTTGGGAATCCCAAAGTCTCTTGGAACACAGGGATGTGTCTTAGGTGGCCTCCCAGAATCTGACAAGATGACATTCAACTGCAAGAGCTTTATTTGTGAGAGGAATGAAATGCCAGTGGTGACATGTGTTAAGCAAGATACAGAAACGGCCAGTGAAGGTTTTGCTGTCAAACCAGATACTAACATAGAGTGCTAGACTACAGTGCTGTGGGAAACTCAGGGTAAAGTTCAGAGAAATCCCACTGTACGCAGAGTTTTCCTGTCCCACCGCCACTCTCAAAATAATACATGGAGGCTTATATTAATTATAAATGCTTGGCCAATAGCTCAGGCTTATTACTGACTAGCTCTTACAACTTAAATTAACCCATTTCTATTCATCTTTGTATCGCCATGTGGAGGTACCTTTATTAGCATGGCACATTCATCTCCTGCTCCCTCTGTGTCTGGCTGTCAACTCCAGACTCTGCCCTTCTTCCTCCCAGCATTCTCCTAGTCTGACTCTCCTGCCTAACCTTATTCTGTTCAGCTATTGGCCTGTCAGTTTCTTTATTAAGTCAATCACAGTGACATACATTCACACAGTGTAAAGGAATATTGCACAGCATCCACAATTACCTCTCTGGATGGACATTGAAGCTGGGATCTTCATACACAAATCTTCACCATAGGTTACAGACATTCCTGAGGGCAAATCGCTCCTTCTTCTGGTACACCATGTGTCTCTGACAGCTTTTTTCTGAGGCCGAAGAAAGTCTCAGGTAAGTTACAGCAGATCCTGTTTCCTTGAGTTGGTTTCTAAACACATATGTGGTGATGTCAAAGATTGGTACGGAGTGCCCCAATTCTGCCATAGTTTGCAAGGAAAGCTGCAGTGGAAACAACCAGAGACTGAAGCAAGGACCTGATTTTGAAGGCTCTTGTATGCCATAGAACTTTATTCTACAGGATCACTATTGAAAAAATGTAAGTAGGAGGATTGTCCTTATAGAATTTGGATTTGTGGCTGAGTGTTGTGACTCACCACTCTAACTCCAATACTCATGAAACTGAGGCAGGAGGATCACTGAAAGTTTGACACAGGTCTGGATTACATAAGAAGTTCTAGGTCAGGCTGGGATTCAGAGTGAGATTCAAATAAGAATTGAGGTTTGTTAAAGACCATTCCATCTGCAGAATAAAAGACAGCACCAGAAGTAGGGGTGCTGAAAGGGATATGAGCATGGGAACAAGTTGATATGCTTGGTGATCATGGAGATTGGAGAGCCTTGGAAAGCATCCAATGGAGACTGCAGTAGGCAGAGGATATAGGATCAGTGAATGGGGGTGGAGGTCTGGGGAAGACCTGAAATGAGAAGAGCTGTACAGAAACTAGTACTGTCAGGAGATCCCAGGGACAGAGGAAGCAGGAGGACTTGCAGGGAATAAAACTCCCAGCATCCCCCATAATGGTCCTTTGACCAATCTAGAAATAACATGGCTTCTCTAATCCCCTGGTTACCTTCATTTATCTTTGTTTCTTGCAATGAAATTATGATTTTTTTTCCTGTGTGCACAGTTGTGTATGAACAGGAAGCAAGATGAATTGTGAATTGTATAATTTGGGTTAACCTGATAAACTCAAATTATCATCTTCTTCCTGTGTAAATTGGGGGGTCTTGGAGGAAGGGAGCAGCTTGTCTGAAGAAACTTTCTTAAATAGTTTGCAAAGCTCACTCATCTGCCCACAAAAGCAAGCTCAGGAGCACTGTGTCTCTAACCTGCTGACACTTATTGAGCGTTAGGCTTGGCTGCTGATTAAGAAGCAAGTGCCCTTGGGACCATCTTTCAGAATACTCACAAAGTCCAAGTGGCTGAAGCCACAGTGATAACAGCCCTTTGTAACTATTTACCTTCCTGCTTCTGTGTGAGTGTGACATTGTCTACAGATGTATGGCCTTTCTGCCAAACAGTTATGCTGGCTGAGAATGGGATAGCCTCTCCGTGGGAATGGGCAGGTGATGACACTTCTTTCATGGTCTTGGCATCCACAGATGATATTTTATCTGGCAACAATGAACTTAGCTCCTGATTGTTTATGGTGTGGCTTTAGGCAGAGAGGGTTGTGAACGCCTGCACTGTGTTTTACTCTATCAACTCTTGTTAAGTGTGTTTCAGAGACAGAACACAGCAGTCCAATTAGAACAGGTCTCAAAACAGCCACTGTGAAAACACTGTCTGTGGCACGTGGGCAAGAGGATAGATAGAATGATGCCAGGAGCTGCACTGTAGCAAATCACTGGCCAGATCATCCCAGTCAGATTTCCCTAACATTCCCAGGCTCTGGCAATGCTACACAACATTTCCTTACTGATTCAAGTTCAAACCCATGGACTTTTACTCCTGTCTCTCCACTCACTTCCCATATGCAGGCCATTAACATTTATTGATAATGGTAGTAATAACATTTATTCACTATGTGTTAGATACCAGATACACTTTATTCTGAGTACTTTTAATTCTTCAACAAACATAGTTATCATAACCGCTTTCTGAGGAAGAACTGTGCTGTGATTGGGAAGCTGAACATCACCCAAAGACCCATGTGTTGAAGCAATGGCCTCTATTCTATGTCACTACTGGAAGAAGCAGACTCTTGCAGACATGGAGCCTGATCAAATGAAGTTACGTCATTGTGGCCATGATCTTAAAGGGTACTGACACTCTGGTCACTTCCCACTTTTCTTTTTTTGTTTCCTGGCCACCATGAGGCTACCAGGCTCCACTGCCATGCATTTCCAAAAATTGCAGATATAAGGTAGGAAATATGGCATATGGGTCTAGATTTCTCTGTCACTACACTTGATCAGATTCCCTTCTTTGGAGCAGTAATGACTTCACTGACCACTCCTTTACATGGAATTTTGAGCTGTCCAGAGAATTGTCACAAAGCATATTATTTGATCATCCAAATAGACCAGACAACGTAGGTCTCCCTCTGCCCTAGTTTGCTTTCTACCACTGTAATAAACACTATGACCAAAAGAAACTGGAGGAGGAAAGAGTTTATTTCAACTTATAGCTTACATCATGAAGGGAAATCAGGACAGGAACCTAAGGCAAGGACCTGAGGGCAGGAACTGAAGCAGAAGTCATAGAGGAATTCTGCTGACTGGCTTGCTCTTCAGGTCTTGCTCAACCCACTTTCTTATACAACCCAGAACTGCTTGCCAAGGGGTGACACCACCTGTGGTGGTCTGGGATCTCCCACATCAATTATTAATAAAGACAGTAAGGCAATGCCCTGTAGACTTGTCTACATGCCGATCTAATAGAGGTGTTTTCACAGTTGAGGTTCTCTCTTCCCAGATGGCCCTAGTTTGTGTCAAGGTGAAAGAAAAAATAAAAGCCTAGCCAGCACACCCCAGTTGTTGCTGAATTGATTAGGACTCTCAGGGTGTCACAGACTCTCTCAAAGCTGCCCCTCAAAGCTTTGAATGAGGACCATCTGACTCTTCACTATTCTCATAAATACCATGCTTTATGCTTTTCCCTAAAGCTCTGATTTCCACTTTTGAAATAACCAATGTACAAGATTATCTAGGACGTCTGTTTGGGCAAACTAGAATTTTCCAGAAAGGAAATAAGGCTCTCCTTCACTGTCTTTGTTCTGTTTTCCTTCCTCTTTGGTGATAATTCAGAAACCAGGCAGGCATGAGGTGCAATCTTGAGAAAATTCAGCCTGATCCTTGGAGAAAGAAGCATGGGAGCAGCTGAAGATGAACTCCAAGGCCCCACTGCCCAGTGAGATCCTGCTGTGTTGTGTTCTGGGAGCTACCCTGTCCTCACCATTCTGATTACAGACACTCCATTCACTCAGCCAGGAGTCATCAGAGCCCCCTCCTAGTTGGTTTCATAGGGTTTGCTTCCAATTCACCCCATCTCCTTTTACCAGGGTGATCTTCTGTCATGTGTACCTATGCTAGACTTTTATGTCCTCCTAAATCTTTAATGCCTTCCTTTGGCCTGACAGATATGCTTATAGTTGACATTTCATTATCTGTCTGCAGCCTCTATCAAAACTCCCTTTCATTTCCTCAACTTCAGGTTGTATCTTCTGCTTCATCTCCCCCAGAGTCATTTGCTCATCTCTGAATGCCTCACTCAGCCCAGCCGCTAGCCCTTGTCCTCCCTCCCCTCTCCCCAAATAGTTTCCATTTTCCTTCTTACCCACTTAAAAATATCTATCTTTTCAGACCTAAGTCGATCATACTGAAGTTCAACAAGCAAATAGCCTTGTTTAATTCCTCCCAAAGAACACAAAACAGTCCTGTTACAATCTCTGTCTCCTGCAGTGAGACCAAAACTAAGCAAGAAATTGCCTTTTGCTCGGGGGAGGGATACAATCAAGATCAGCTGCTCTGGGCTGCACTTTCATTTTTGAATATGTGGTGTCTTGTGTTTTGGTTATTGAGGTGAGCTGATTCTGTGTGTTCAGTGAAGAATAGACACACCCCAGGAAATGACCTGCAAGCCATAGATCTGAGTACATGACTGAGGTTATCTAAGATGGCAAGTTTACCCCCAAATAAGCCCTTAGCATTCCCTCTGGGTGTCACTGGATCTTCTTAAAGCACTTACGTCACATCACACTCCTTTGGGAGCAGATATGTGAGGTTCCGTGTTAGGTGGTTCTGGGTTTTCAGGGTCCAGCCCACAGCTTTCATCTGCACTGACTCAGCGTGATGGGCTGAGGTAGCCTGCTGTTCTCTGGAAACTTGGTTCCTTGATCCCTCCCTGAGGCAGAGCTGGTGAGTCAGGGCCTCCTCCTCCTCGGCCCAAATCCCTCTGGCTGCTGTCTGACCTGCTTTGACTCCTCTTTGCTTTCAAGACTGTTCTTGATAGTCATCTTAACCAGATTTTACATGGTGTGATTTGCCTGGGGCCTCAAACTCTCCTGGAGAGCTCAGTCCTTTGCTCTGTTCACAACCACTGGCCAAAATGTGCAGGGAAAGGCTTGGGAAAAGCTGCCTGTGGGCTGGGAGAACTTGAATGTCTTTGGCTTATGCAACTGTCTGGTGTAATTTAGGTTGTAATTTTCTAAGGGCGAATTTGTAAAAGATCAACACTTACTATGGAATAAAAACAACCACTTCCTACAGTAGCACTAACAGAAGAAGTAGAAACTGGCTGAAGGAGGAGGAGAAGCAGGAGAAAGCTGCGGCTGTGTTGTTGGGGCATTATAAGTCCAGGCACTGGGTAAAAGATAAAGGAGACTTTGGTGCCAATCAAACATGGCCAATGCTGTTTAGTTATGAAAAATCAGTAAAGTACTTGATAAAATGTTGAGTCCATTCTTTTCCATGGTCCCTGAAGAGTTATGCTAAAGATTTTTCTAGGTATTTTGTTTATATTTACCCATGGACTTCTAAGTCAACAAGAGCATAAGAAAAATTCCCTGTTTCTAGGCTGGGTAATGAACAGGAAAGTATAAAATTGAAACAATGGTCTTATTTTGAGGAGTTAAAGAAAGATGAATTCTTCAAAGCCACCAGACAACAGTGAAGTTAGCTGGAGGATGGTGGGGTACATGCAGGGCCCTGGGCTTGAGCTCCAGCAAATCAAATAATAGTAACAAAAGTGGGATGAGGTTGTTGGAACTTGAGTGCCTGTAGAGACCATTTTACTTCCTTGTGGCTTATCTAAGAGCCCCCGGCTGTGCTCACTGGGAAAGAAAAACTATCATATATCTGAGTACTTACTAGAGTTCTGTGTCTTTCAAAGCATTTTTAAGACACTCTCATGTAACCCAGAGTAGCCTTGAACCCATCATTTAGTCAAAGGTGACTTTGAACTCCTGACCATCGTGTCTCTACCTCCCCAGTGCTTATTGGCTAGTACCAAAGCCAAAACATCGTGCCCACTAGGCCAGCACTCTACCAACGGGGCCACATTGCTAGCTTTTAAAGCATATTTCAAATGATGCATAAGTTAATTATCCTGACCTCTTTAGAAAGCAGCTGTGATTATTTCTATCTTACAGATAAATTGACTAGGGCTCAGAGAGATTCGGTAACATGGACAACCAAGGTTGCCTAGCTAGGCAGGGAAGGGGTAGGATCTACAACTAGGACATCTCACTCTACATCTACATTTGAAAGCCTCTACATCTGGCTCCTAACTGAGGGAAGTCATTATTCTCTGAGAGGAAAGAGGACTGCTCAAGTCACCAAAGCACACAGTAAGAAGGCAAAGAAACTTAAAGAGAAGAAATGGGCATCCTCCCCATGATGGGGCCACACAGATTCTAGTACCAGATGGCAGCTCTAGACAGTCCCAAGCTATAATTAAATTCAGACTATTGTAGCTGGAGAGTTTTCTCTCCGGGTCCCGCCAAGCCCCGGCAGTCCAACAGCCCACTTATAAAGTAAACACACAGACGCTTATATTATTTAAACTGTTTGGCTTAATGGCTCAGGCTTCTAGCTATCTAGTTCTTACATCTTAAATTAATCCATTTCTATAAATCTATACCTTGCCACGTGGCTCGTGGCTTACTGGCATCTTCACATGCTGCTTGTCATGGTGGCAGCTGGCAGTGTCTCCCTCCGCCTTCCTGTTCTCTCAATTCTCCTCTCTGTTAGTCCCGCCTATACTTCCTACTTGGCTACTGGCCAATCAGTGTTTTATTTATTGACCAATCAGAGCAACACATTTGACATACAGACCATCCCACAGCAGACTATACAGAAGGACAGGACACAGGTAGGCAGAGAAACAGCTGAGATTTTCTGAGTCCAGGATTCTGACTCTTCCCTAACCCATCTGCTCCTGTATATATCTCATACAGGCATGGACCTGCACACTCCCCAGTACCTCACTTCCATGCTCACCTGCTTACAGGCTCCACCTCATCAAGAGAGAACAATACACAACTGGTCTTTATAGCTTCCAAGTAAGAAAGTCGAGATGATAGGCATAGTGGCACACATTGATAATCCTAGCCTTTGGGAGGTCAGAAGTTCAAGGTCACTGTTGGCTTTTTAGAGTTCAAGGTCAGCTTGGGTAATATGAGACCTAAAAACCAGAATACATGTATTGATACATACAGAAAGTGGCCCATGACTAATGACTACTCTATAGAGGGACCAAGCATCCTAGATGACAGCCTCATCTAACAGAGCTGAACCCATTTCTGAAAGACTTTGACCTCAGCTGCCTGAGAAGACCACACCTACAGCTCTGTAATTTTCCACAGCAAAATTGAAGACAAGCTGATTTCACTCTGATACACAGAGGCTGTCTCCAAGGGCAGTTAAAAAAATAAAGTATAAATAAAATAATGTGTACAGGCTGCATCTTGCAGCTCACTTGCTTCGAGAGGTGACTGCCTCTCAGTCCACAGGGTCCTTCACTTTCACTGCCTCATTGCCACCCACATATGTAGCCAATACATCATCCAATTCCTCTTGGGAAGGGCAGGAAAAGCCCAGTTTGGAATACAGTCTGCCAGGGTTTGAAGAGTGTCCGGAGAGTTAGCGTCTGAGGACTGAATGGCTAGTTCGGACAAACGAAGCTTCAAGTAAACAGTAGCCACATTGCTAACAGAAATGTGATGGTGAGACATAATTAAGGTACCTGGTCATCATAGCATCTGGCCATCTACTGAGCAAGGTGCTTGAGGTCTGTTTTCCCATTTAATACACCCACCACATGCTATGAGAGGTTATTATCCACAGTTCACAGAAGAGGGATGTCAGGCAAATATGTGTTTGATTAATTTCAGACAGCTGGAGAGAGGAGACTCCAAACTCAACCCTAGGTTGGGTAACTCCAGGTTTTCCTCATGTGTACAGCATGATGCTTCCTATTCTGCTGACACACAGCACTGAACAGTCTTCAGTTCCCTATTTACACTCTTAGGCTTTTTTGAAAAGCACGATGTGGTCACTCCCAATGGAACATATGGCAACCTGACAAATGACATGTTCCCCCAGTCACTATTCAGGGTTCCAGGCTCCTCACAAATCTGTCACTGGATAAGCCAGCAGATCTCTGTGGTGCCTGTGGTGACGTTGGCAGTGACCCAGTTAAAGGCTAGGCTGTGGACTGCCAGAGCTAGGCTGGGCTGCAATGCTAACATTGGGCATGTCAGTCTGCTTTTCCCAGGATTTCTCTTTCCTCCTAATTAGAGAGCTGCCTGAGACATTGGTGCACATGGAGACAGGACAGTGAGAAGCTGTAGGGATGCTGGGGAGGAAAAGTAAAGCCAGCACTTACTTTGCATTGAGGAAGAGGAAGGAGGTAATTTGAAGATGTTCCTTCCCATGGCCCAGTGGAATGGAGCAGCTGTCCTAGCTTATGGTCACGTGATGACAGCAGGTTGGAAGGTTCTTTGAATTGCTGTGGAATGAAAGTGGACTATAACAGATTATCTGTGTTTCAGAACTTGAGCCATAGCAGGGAACACTTTGTTCTTAGTCCTCTCTGTAGGAAGGGCTTGAGACTTTAACCATCTGTGCCCTGGCTCCCTCAACAAGATCCGAAGTGTTTGGCAAGCTCCATGGACTATGCTCCTAATAGTGTCACCTACCATCATCACGCTAAAGAGGAAGGAAACATGTGCCCCTTGGGCCTGAAAGCAGGTGTTCCCCTAACGTTACTCATAGCAATATTCAGTAGGATGCCCTCCATTTTGCTGGAGTCTTCAATGAGACATATTCACCTCCTTGGCCTCAATTTTTGCTAGTCAGTCACTTTCTTAGTGTTTCCTATGTCCTCTTTGGTCTGTGTCCTGCAGTTGTAGAGGCATTCCAGAAGGCAAAAAAAAAAAAAAATAGTTGATAGAATTACAGTCCCTTACTTCTGTTACTGTGTGTCAAAACCCAAACAACCTGTCAGTGCATATGCATCAGATACTGCCCCTTCCCCCTCGCTGAGACCATGCCTTTGCAAGCACAAATCGAACATGCTGTTGAGGGTAAAAATTCTTGGGAGTCAAGAGAACAAGTATAGCATTAGAACTTGTAAAGATTCTAGTATCCCTTACAGGAATGGAAAGACAGTCTCACTCAATAGAGTCATGAAATTTTACATGCCTGTCTGAAACGGCTCCCACAGGCTCAAATGTTTGAACACTCAGCCTCTAGATGGTGTGCTGTTTCAGTAGGCTAAAGAACCTTTTGGAGGTGGCACCTACCTGGGGGAAGAAGGTCACTGAGGTGGTCCATTTTCCTCATTGCTTCCTTACTCTGCTTTCTGCTCTGAAGATATGTGAGAAGCTGCTGTCTCATGCTCCCACCACTTCAGGATGGACTGTACTCTCTGAAACCGAAGCCATAGCAATTCCCCTCTTTAAAAAAGAAAGAAACTGTGCACACAATATTAATGACTATTGGGGTCTAGCCTCTAAGAGTCTTTTCTCAGGATTCCAGAAGAGATGCTACCAGTGGTGAGAATTAATCTGAGGGATTCTCGAATAAATCTACTCACAGGAAACTCTTTAGTCCATTCACTTTATTCTTCAGAGTCAGTTCTCTGTCCACACAACTTCTTTTCTGCCCCCATGCCTAGCTCCTCTGTTGCCTGATTCTCTCTACATTTTTCTGCTGTTCCCTCTAAGTGCTTTCTTAATTCCTTCATCTAGTTCTGCCCCATCTTGGTTCTCATCCACCTAGTTCTTCCCCAACTTAGTTCCTCTTCATCCTTAGTTCCTCTCTTTATTCTTCTAAGCTCTCTCTCCCTTTCTTCCCCATCTAGTTCTTTCCCATTTCCTTAGTTCTACCCATCTTATTCTTTCCCATCTAGTCTTCCATCTGGTTCTTCCTCCTCTAGTTCTTCTCCATCTTCCATCTCGTTCTCCTAGTTCTCAATCTAGTCCTCCTCAAGTCTCTGAGGTTTACCATTCTATACCCATGCAATAACAATGCTCTGGCTAAGGCAAGGTCACCAGGCTTGAATTCCTTCTGGGTCAAAGGGAGGGGCAATAAGGTCCCCACAAAGAGCAGTAATTGTCAGCTATCATTTACAACCCAAAAGGGAAGGGACTAACGGGGAATAGAATCAACTGAGGGCCAAATAGGGTTAATATCTAAGCAAAGAGGATTTTATATGCTCAAACTATATTCTTAGAAGTGGTTAGGTAAGGTGTTAGGAGTCTATCAGTGATGAGTGAAAATAAAACTGCCTTATTTTCCTTTGGCCCCTTATCTGCCCAAGCTATCTCAACTGCCACCATTTTCTGGCAGGGTGGGGGAGTGCACTCAGTAGCTAGGCAACCTGAGTCACAACTTGAGGTACCTGGTAAGCAAAAACCCTTTAGTTCTGAGTTAATTGATCTGAGCAGAGATAGCGTTTGGAAGAAAGAAAGTTAAGCTTAATTAGCACATCCGACAGGCCTTCTCAAACAGATAGTCTGAATGCTTAAGTTTGTCTAGAAAGTCTGGGAGGTATCTTAGATAAGATACTTTCATCCAGAGAAGGTCCTGGCCAGATGTTGCTAGTGATAATAATTACAAAAAGGCCTGAAACTGGGGATCTTGACTGTGTCTGTTGTTAGCACAGTTGGAGAAAGTTATACAAACACTTTAAGTGTACAGGGGAAATTGTGCCCAGTGAATGGTTAAACACACTGTTCTTAGGAATGGAAAAGCTACAATAGCACACAAGAAATTCATAGCAGGAAATGGCTAATATTCAAAATCCAATATCATCAAGATTCCTTAAACCTTGGCTTTATCCTCTGGAAAGGCTCTTGGCTTCTTCCAGGTATGGCTTTGTCATAGTCAGCTGAATTCCTACTTTGTATTTTCATCCCACAGCAACACAGAAGATGGATGATAGACAGATAACCACCACATCATCCTCATCCACAGGTCATGAGAGGTTCTACAAGTTCACTAAGTTTAATTGTAGATAACAATTACACTCGTGCCTTTTTCTCTACTTGGGTCTGGTTTTACTTCACTGCCTTCTCCCCACCACCTTCTTAATTGACAGAAGTTGTACACGTTAACAGGGTACAAGGTACAGGAGCTGGCAAGATGGTTCATTGGATAAAGGCACTTACCACCAAACCTGACAACCTTTGTTCAATCCCTAGAACCTACATGGCAGGAGGAAAGAACTAATTGTCTCAAATTTTACACACACACACACACATAAATATAAAAAAATAAATAAAATATTTGCATATCATTAAAAACAGTATACAGCATGATGCTTTGAAATAGTATACATTGTGGAATGGCTAAGTTGAGCTGATTAACATATGTAGGACCTCCTATACTTGATTTCTGGTGTGAAAAAATATGAAATACTCTCTGGGGTTTTCAGATATCCAGTACATAGTTGTTAACTATAATCCGCATGTCATACAGTAAAGCTCACAGATTCATTCCTCTAACTAATTGATCAGCCTCTCCCCCATCTTCCCCTCCTCCAGCCCCTAGCAAACCACATTCCACTTTCTGTCTCTGAGTTCCAGTTTTGTAGAGTGTACCTAAAGTGCTATGGTTCAGAGTTTCCCTGTTTGTGCCTGTTCAACCCTAGCATCTTTACCCTAGGACTTACAGAACTCTCACCAACACAGAGGCAACACTAAATTGGCTCAGTTAAGAAACCCAGAAACAAAAACCTGGCTGTATATGTCATAGATTCTTTTTTTTAGACTGGGGATCAGAGAGATGATATTCTGGTTGTAAGCTATTTATGTTATTTTCAGACAGCATGTAAGCAACATCCAAACTCCTGTCCATGCTGGGAATGTAGGTCAGTGTGCTACGGTGCTTGTCAGGCAGTGGGAGCATCTGGGCGTAATCTCTAGCACTCCAAAATATACATATAAAAGAGAGAGAGAGAGAGAGAGAGAGAGAGAGAGAGAGAGAGAGAGAGAGA
>CABHPR010142538.1:6000-18066 GCA_902168415.1 Peromyscus melanophrys | reverse complement strand
AGAGAGAGAGAGAGAGAGAGAGAGAGAGAGAGAGAGAGAGAGAGAGAATCCTTGGTCTAGGGATTCTGACAAATTAGCTTTACTAATTAAAAAAAATGATACTTTGGATTTCCCTTAGGGGCTTAGTGCCTAGTAGGTGAAACAAACTGCTTAAAAGACCCGGTTGATTTGATTCATAAAATGACTTTTTAATACACGGGAGCCACTTTCTCTGAGAAAATACTTTTGGAAAGCATATTCGACCATTAAAAAACCTCCAGTAGGTACACCATGCCTGTTCTGTTTCCATTCGTTTTCAGTTACCTTCCTTTTGATACTGCTGTTACCTCACCAAGTGGCTTAAGTAAGGCACGTTCTCCTTTCAGCAAAACTACTTGGAACACAGAAAGGGCAATTGAATCCATTGCAGGGCCAGGCTGTAAAAAGAGCACTGCTAGGCTCTGAGTTCCTGGGGCACAGCCCAGCTGTCACTTGCCTACTTGAATTACCATATGCAAAATGTTCCATCCCTCTGAGCCTCAGTTTCTCACTCACAAAAGAGCTTTCTGTCTGGACCAAATATTACATAGTACAACACTTGTAACATGGAAGGCATCAATGAATAGAAGCTTGTATGCTTGCAGCATCCCCCCTGTACTCAGGTGTGTTGGCCAACACTTCATGTGGGGACCTTCTGTGAGAGTCTTGCTGTGGTCAGGGCTCCAACAAGGGTGGAAAGTAGAAGGGTCACCTCTTCATTTTGCCCTTTGAAGAACATGCAAGCTGAAGGGAGCTAAATATTTGCATGTGTATTGGATCTAAAATTTATGATCCATCCAGTTTGCAGGAGTGCCAACCTCGAGGGTGCCAAACACACAGATCCATGCCTAGCCTGAGAATGAGAGAGCTGTAGGACTCTGAAGCACAAGCACCGGTCAATCCAAGAATCCCGTGGAGATGGAGGTGTACCATAGGGAGTGTTGAGAGAATGGGTTACAGGAACAGTGTGCCCTCAACCCCTGAAGAGACACAGCCAGGCTAGGGAGGCGGCTGGGACTCTCCTGGCTGTCCATTTGTTCGTTCTGCCTATAGTGGATCCTGAGGATCACCTCTACCAGATGTCTCACTTCTGATGGGTTTGTCTGTGTATCCATTTCCTAACACGGTCACATCTCTCAAGCCTCTCTTTGACAGATGTGCACCCTAAGATAACCAGAGCTTTTTAATTCATCCCCCAAAGCCTGAAGTAATTTTTGTTGCTGTTGTTAATATCAAGTATTGGTATGTTAAGGCACAAACTTATTGGGTAGATTTCATAATTGTGGTAAAATATATATAACATAAAAACTTCCATTTGGGCCATTTTCTGAGTTCAGTTGAACCATTGCATGTACATTCATTCACATTGGTGTGTAGCCATCACCACCGTCCATCTCCAGAACATTTTCATCTTTTCTAATTGAAACTCTGAACCCAGGGAACTGTAACTCCCCATCACCCACCCCTACCATCCCTGGAAATCATCATTCCACTTTGTCCTTATGCCTTTTACTACTCCGGGGGCCTCATGAAACATTTGTCCTTTGTGACTGGCCTGTTCCACTTGCTATAACAGCTGCAAAGTTCATCTCTGTTGTAGACCTTGTCCAAATCTCCTTCCCCTTTAAGGCTGAGTGACTGCGGAGACTTTAAACTAAAGGAGTTGCCATCTCAGTTGAAGGTCTCAGATACTGAGCCCTGCTATAAAACATCAGCTTAACGAGGCTTTAAAAACTGACTTAGTTCATTAGCATAGAATTAGTTGAGAGTGTTGCCAAGCATTTATTGTAGCTGGCATAAAATAATAAATGCACAGTTCTTTTTCATGAAAATCGTCCACACAATGGCATTTTAAGTTGGAAGCTATGTATTGGCTTCCTTACAAAGAGATAATATATTTAATTAGCACTTGGGATTGTGGAATTGTTCAATAAAGTCACTTGATTCCTGGAACCTCGGTGATAAGGCACATAAGTAGGCCTTACATAGAAAGCTGCAAATAATCAATAGCCAGGCTGCTCATTGAAACAATCAGCAACACTGAACAGCTGGATTCCCTGTACCTATTCCTCTCCACTTACTAGCCACTTTGATAAAAAGTTGTTTGAAATTCACTTCATAATCTATTACTTGAGTATTTATTTCTTTGGGGATGGATATATATATATATATATATATATATATATATATATATATATATATATCAGACTTTGAATCAATAAAGACATAATGTTT
This sequence comes from Peromyscus melanophrys, assembly GCA_902168415.1. NCBI lineage: Eukaryota > Metazoa > Chordata > Mammalia > Rodentia > Cricetidae > Peromyscus > Peromyscus melanophrys. The sequence goes on along the minus strand of CABHPR010142538.1, from coordinate 15,813 downwards.
CTATAGAATGAAGCTCTTGAGATGAGCATGATGGCAATGCCTAAAATCTCAAATATAGGAGATGGAAGTAAGAGGATCAGGAGTTCAAGGTCACATTCTGCTACACAGCAAGCTTAAGACCAACCAGGATTACATGAGACTCTATCCCCCCAAAAAAGAAGAGAGATGAAGTAAGGAAGGAGGGGGAAAGGAAAGAGTGAGAGACAGAGAAAGAACTAGCTCACTGTCTAGCCATGTGTACCTAAAGTCTATTACTATGTCTTGGATTGTGTTTTATAACTGAGGATGATATAATGCATGTTCACCTTTTCTGGATGACCTCCTATGAGTTTCTTTAATATAAGTTTATTAATAACATTTAACAATGTTATCAAGAATGGAGTGAGCGTAGCAAGTCACTTGCTTGTACACTGCTAAATTCATAAGCATTCATTTTTAAGCTGGGTCTTCAAATTTCGAGGCATCATTCCTCCCCATGTGACCCCACTTCCTCAGTGACCTTTAAACCCCTGTAAAATAGGATGAGAAGGGAACAGGGAAACAGAAAACTTTCCAATCACAGGAGAAATATGGTCTGGACATAATACAAATAGTCAAAGATGCCAGAAAGAAGAGCTTGTAGGATAGGTGAGCACAATGCTGGCTCCTGACATCTGCTCAAAGTGACTTCTTCGAAGAATTTTGTATATCACGCCTGTCATAAACATTCAACTTCGTTGTGCAATGAAGACAGATGACAAGAATGTGCTGTTCCAACAAAGAAAAAAAAAGAGTAACTTCCTTATGTCCTTGGAATCTGACTTCCTCAGTTCCAAATGAGCAGGGAAAAACTTGTGCCTGTGTGCAAGGACTGAGGGCAGTTGTTTATGTGATTCACTGGACGTCTACATAAATATGGAAATTGGGGCAGCTCCCTCTGTTGTAAAGCCAGTGCTTCCTCTGAAGTGAAGAGGCGAGTAGACTGGAGGGGGGTGAACCATTTAGCTGTCCTTTGTTGACTTTCTTACATAAGCTTCAAGGTCACAAAATGTTCTCCATTTTGTTTCCAAGTAACAGGAGGAAAATAAACAGCCTTGAAGAGTCACTTACCAGGAAGGGAAGGGGCTTGCGAAGGTTTTAGATTAGGGGAGAATCTTTGTGGATGTTGTAAGATGGAGACACAAAGAGGAGCTTGAAAATGGAGGGACTGATCAGAAATATCCCAAGGGAGGAAGATGAAGAGCATTGAATGGAGAGTTGACTCTGGACAGGAGGAAAGATACACTTTCCTCAAAGACAGGTGGTGGGGGGCAGTCAAGGAGCTCACAAAGGGTTTAGGCATTGAGAAAAAAGAAGCTGAGGGAACTCAGATATCTTATCATCAAGTCAGAAGATGTCTCCTTCTGAGCAAGTATGAGTAGAACATGGGTTTGGAGAAAGTTTGGCCCAGCCCAAGTGGAGAACACAAGGCAGTGAGGTTGTGCAAAAGCTTGTGGTCATTATCAGTTCTCAACCTGTGGGTCGAGACCCCTTTGGGGATCAAATGACCCATTCATAGGGATAACCTAAGACCATGGGAAAACACAAATGTTTACATATGATTCATAATAGTAGCAAAATTATAGCTATGAAGTAGCAACAAAAATAATTTTATGGCTGGGGCTCATCATAACATGAGGGACTGTATTAAAGGGTCTCAGCATTAGGAAGGTTGAAAACCACTGTCTTAGAACATGTTTTCAAAATTCTAGAGCTAGAAAATGCTCAATGGTTATTAGATCTAAGATGTTATTTTGTGAGTGCTGAATGGAGGCCATTATAGTTGAGCAGATCAAGACAACCCATAGCCAAGGTACTGATGAAAATGGAAAATTCACAATTTTCCACGTGGGCATGATGGTAGTAACTCTTGTAACCCTGATATTCAGGAAGCTGAGACAAGAGGCTCCCAGGGCAGCTTGGCCTTGTTATATATAACAAGATCCAGGATAGCCTGACATATGGTGAGACACTGTCTAAAAATAAGTAACAACAACAAAAATACACAAAATAACACAATTTGAAGGAACATCCTAATAACCCTTGCTTGATCTAATGATGTGTCATCTGTAGTTATGAAAACTTTGGGTGTATAGCAGCACAACTCTCACTGCCACCAAGCAGCTTTTGATCCAGCAGAGCAAGGTGTTATTAGGAAAAAATCTTACCCTAGCATGGGATCTGCTTTCTTGAGTGTCCAATATGTCCATTATTTCATACTGTCAAAAAGCAGGACACTTCTGTTATGTCACGGAGGTTAAACTGGATGAAGATGGAGAATCAGAAGAACCAACCACAGTGTCATTTTCTGTAGGGACCAGCATGGCAGCAAAGCATCTGTCTACCTCTAGGTCTGCAAAGGTTCCCCATGTGCCTCTCTCTTCTGACTTAGACTTTGGGTGTTCTAAGGAAGTATAAAGCCCCTGGGCAGCATTTGATTGACAACTATTCCCTCAACATAATCATTCTTGGAGGATGACTCAGCTAGTAAAGTGCATGCTACACAAACATGAAAACATGAGTTCAATTCCCAGCACCCACATAAGGAGCCAGATTCACCAAGCATGCTTTTAAATCCCAGTGCTGGGGAGGCAGTAGCAGGGATATGCTTCGAGTTCACTAGCCAGCCAGTCTCACTGATTCCAAACTCCCGATTCAGAGAGAGACGTTGCCTCAAAAAAAAAAAAAATGTAAGATGGTGAACAACTGAAAAAGACACCTGACACTTATTTCTGGCCTTCACATGCACACACATACACGCACATATACACACACACACACACATGTGCACACACACCAGACTCTCAAAATTTTTGAAAATACAAAAGAAGGGCTTTTTAAACTCATGTATTTATAAATCTCAACCAAATGCCTAGCATGTATGTAGATGTTTCAAACACATCCAAAAAGTAGGTGGATGGAGAAGCTGTGCTCTGAGTTCACACTTCTCTGGAATATAGTTTCTCTGAGTTTTTGAAGTCTCTGTGACCTTCTCTCACTCTTGTTCTATTCAGCATATATCTTTTGAAAAACACACATGTGTTATCCATCTACAAGCACAAATTATTTGCATTGGCCCCTGTCGGTAAGCTCTGCTTCTTCATACTTAGTCTGCCCTGAATCATCTACTGTTCGTTATGTTGGTCCCCGGACTGATGCTACAGGCACCAAGTGGTTGAACCTGCTACAACAGCGGCGAAAAGATAATCTAGCAAGGGCAATAAACAACAGATGGAACAGAAGCGCCTGAGCCAATTGAAAGCAGGCTGCCGATACACGACGCTGTTTCAGGTGACATAGACTCAGCACCGCTCCTATTTGGCAGAAGTCCAAGCTATTTTTCTACTTTGAGGTTGCTGGTTAATTAGCAGGCAACTAGTTTATTTGTGTTGGTTAGTGTTAACTGTCAAGTTAACCAGGTCTGCAGTCACCTAGGAGACAGCCCTAGGGGCACACTTGAGAGAGATGGTTTAGCCTGCTGGTGTGGTGTGCCCGTGAAGGAGTGTGTTAACTAGGATAAATGAACTGGCAAGTCCCACACTGAAAGTGAGGGGCACCTGGGTCTAAGTCAGAGCCTGAATGGAGGAGAGAATGCAATCTGAACATGAGCATTTATCGCTCTCTGCGTCTCCATCGTGAACATGCAGTGGTCAGGTGCTTCAGGCTCCTACTACTTTGATTTTTCTGCCGTGATAGACTGTACCCCGAACTGTAAGCGGATTAATAAATCCTTTCTCTCTAAAGTTGCTTTCGTCAGGCATTTTATTACAGCACTAACAAAAGGAGAAGAAACTAAGACACCATTCAACACCTTTATGTGACTTAGTAAAATGTGTCCCTGAGAAAGGGAGAGCAGAAAATGCCAGAGAGCGTGACATGAGACACACGAGAGCTGTGTTTCAGTGGCCATTTGGCCATTTGCCAGGTGGATACCACGGATGCTCACCAACACACATATTTGCATTCTTTTCCCCTAATGTCATTTTTGTGAGTACAGATCTCTCTTCCCAAGCAAAGAACCACGACTGCATCATACAGTTACCTGTTAGAGTCCTGGTCACACTGTTGTCACAGGCTTTCTTCTGGGCCACCATCCAGCTCCCAAATCATGACACGGGGATCTGTTAGCTATGAATGCTCAGCCTTATCTTATGCTAGTCCCACTAGCTCTTATAACCTAAATTAACCTGTTTCTCTCCATCTGCATTTTGCCTCAGGGTGGTTTTACTTTTCTCTCATTCTGTATGTCCTACTCCATGTCTGTCTGGCTGACACCTGGCTAGCTGGCTGGCCTTGGGCATCTCCCTCTTTTTCTCCCTCATTCTCTCCTCTCTCCTTCTCTCCCAAGCCTAGATTTCTCCTCTTACTCATTCTCTCTGCCCGCCAGCCCCGCCAGCCCTCTACTGCCAAGCTATTGGCCGTTCTGCTTTTTATTAGACCAATCAGGTGCCTTAGGCAGGCAAAGCAACACATTTTTACATCATTAAACAAACGCAGCACAAACAAATGTAACACATCTTTACCTAGCTAAAGTAATATTCCACAACACACTGTACTTTGGTAACAGAAGGTAAGCTGATCAGAGTTGTTTGCCTCACTCCAAACATACCTGTTTCCCCTTCCCTTAGCCAACTTAATAGACTTTATGTGAAAGACATTTCTCTATGAAAGGCATTTTGTGCTTTAGAAGAGCAAACTTTAGCAAACTCTTCATTTCTTTCAGTGTGGTTTAGTTCTAGAGGGTGAATGAGTTCTGGCTTACCTTCCCTAATGGTAGTTCAGAAAAGCTGTGAGGAAGGCAGAGGATGGCTTACCCCATCTTCATCCATGTGTTTCCATGGCTTTTCTGAATGTAACTACAGTAAAGCCAGCAGTAATCTCATCAGATCAGTGAGGTGGGTTGACTAAACCATGAGTGTATCATGGTACCTCACCACTCTCGGTGGGCCTCAGATTGACAAGCTGCAGATGGTTAAACAACTGTCACATTTGGGAGTGGTCTGAGGCCAAGTGAAGGGGTGGTTCTGCCAGAATCTGAACAACATTTTATTCTGAGGATTATCTGTTTTCAAACAATGAAAACAAAATGTGGCTTTTGGGATCTGACTGAAGAAACCTCTCCGATTATTGTGACTTTGTTGTGGTGGTGGTTTGGGTTTTTTTACAATGACAAGGGAGAAGGAATGTGGTATAAGAGGAGGGTTGAATTCATTGAATGCCATCCTGTCTTTGATGCCTTCAGTGAGGTTGACCTCTCTCTATGCTTCTGCTGTGGTGGTGATTTCCAACATTCAAGAGAAATTTGTGAAGCTACACTGAGTTCTGTGGCAAGATCAGACATGTACTCCTGTGGGAAAGATAAACCTGCCAGCTGAATGAGAACACCCTCTGTCTCTTCACTGGTGACCTTCCAGGACAACGTCTAGTTCCCATCTGCCAAATTCCAGCCAGAACTCTACTCCCTTTCTTGCCCCACAACTACAATCCTTCCCTGTATAACACGATTAGACGAGATGTGGGTGTGGCCTGGCCACTGCTTGACTTGAACTGTGACCACCCTTGTGTTATTTCCATGACTCAAGTAGCCATCAAGCACTCTGGCTGCTCCCTGACTGCCAGCCCAGGCAGGCTTGCCATGTGGAGTGCAGTAAGCAGCTAGATTTTGTTCCACAGGAGAATACATTGATGAGCAAGGCCACTGCCGTACCTGTGAAGCCTCATGTGCCAAGTGTTGGGGACCGACTCAAGAAGACTGTACCAGCTGCCCCATAACAAGGTGAGTAACCTCTTAGTACTTCCTGGGGGAGGGGTGTAGAGAGGAAGTGTTAACCACTTTAGTAGCACCTAATGGACCTGCTGGACACAGTACCCAAACTCCTTCCCATAATACAGATATTCCCTAAGGTCTGGCCGCAACCCCCGCTCTGTAGCATCCTCTCCCACATGGTCCAATACCCTTGGCAAAGACCAATTTCCTAAATGCTGAAAGAGCTATCTTGCTAATGAAAATAGTACCTTTGATGTTACTTTTGACCAGTGAAATCCCGTATCCTACACACTCATCCCTCCCACAGCATTTCCATCTTCTGATTTAAAAAATACTCATTTCTATAATCAATTCAAGGGCAAACTACTGTATAAAGGAAAGGTCTACTGACCACCTCCCAGGAGAATTAGCCTTCCCTCTTTAAAAAACTTACATCTATTCATGTATTGTTTATGTGTGGTCTATATCCACATGTACATGTGTGCTATGGCACTTGTATGGATATCATAGAACAAGTTATGGAAGTCAGTTCTCTCCCTCTAACATGTGGGCCCTGGAGATCCAACTCAGGTCATTATAGCCTAATTCTTTATGACCTTCTGCTCTATAGACACATCTGTCAGAGCATGGGTAGCCTTCAGAGACGTCTGTTTACAAAATGCGTGTCTTCATTAGACTGTAAGTTTCTGGAGATCTCACGTTTGCATCTCCTTCCCTGGCACCATGCAGGAAAAACTGGAGGCATGCATACACGTCAAATGGAAAGGGCAAACGATGGAATGAGCAACACTACTAATCTAACAGACATCTCCATCTAACAGGCATCTCCAGTCAAGAGACTTGAAAGCCTGATAATGTTTCATCAATGCTCCTCTGATTCCAGCACTTAATACTTGAGAGCTTCTGGGTGTTTGAATGAATGGCCTCATCCCTACTCAGCTAAATGTGTAAGAAGCTGAGTCTCTCTCTCGACAAGTTAGTTGGAGATGCTGTTACAGTAGGGGTGCTTTGCAACCCTACTGAGATGCTCCCTCTGCCCAAGGGTCATTCTGCCCTCATTCTTCCTCAGGACTGTGACATCCCTGTGAGAAGGAGCTGTGCTGTATTTCTTTCTTTATTCTTCACAGTGATCAGCATACAGTAACAGTTCTATAACCATTTGCTTGTTGAACTGTGTGTCCTCAAAGCCATGGGTTTGACTGTCAGAAGAACTCCCTCAGAAAGAGGAAGCAAATAATGAAGGACAAAGACGGAAAGGAAGGATGGAGGGAGAGAAGGAAGGATGAAGGGAGGCTGAGAATGGGGGAAAAAATAGAAACCTCAAGGATTCCCAATGCTAACCATGAGAATGTTTTCTCTTTTTCAAATTGGGAAAATATAATGTGTTCCACTGATACTGATTTTTATAATCATTGCCATATTCAAGTCTCATCAATTATCCCCATAATATCATTCACAGAATATTTTATCAGAATCTAGTTCTCATTTTTTTTTTAATTTTTAACATTTCCTTTATCTTATTTGTTTGTTGTTTGTTTGTTTGGCCTTTCCCAACTGTAATAATTTTAAAGATCGAATAGACCTGTTGTTTTCAAGTTTTAATACATTTTTAATTTCTCTTTTTAAATCATATTTTTACAAAAAATTAATTCTTTGAGAATTTCATACAATGTGGTATAATCATATTGACTCTCTCTCCCAACTCCTCCCAGACCCACCCCCCAACTTTATGACATCTTTTTTTCATATCCACTAATCCAGTTTGTACTGCCCTTGTATCCCGGATGTGTGGCCAACTTACCAGGGACAGCATTCTTTTTTTTTTTTTTTTTTTTTTCAAGACAAGCTTTCTCTGTATAGTTTTGGTGCCTGTCTTAGATCTCCCTCTGTAGACCAAGCTGGCCTTGAAATCACAGAAATCCACCTGGCTCTGCCTCTGGGATTAAAGGTGTGTGCCACCACTGCCCGGCTCAGGGGCAGCATTCTTAAAGACAACTTCCTTCCTCTCCCAGCAGCTATCAGTTTCCAATACCTCCTCAACTAGAGGTGAGACATCACGTTGACCTCCATGCTGAGATTTTTGTCTTACTTAAGTGTGTCCTGCAGCTTTGTGCGTGCTATCACAATCACTTTTAGTTTACATGTGCCCTGCTGTATGTGAAGGACACCGTTTCCTTGTGTTTATCTACCACCTCTGGCTCTTTACAGTCTTTCGCAACGATCCCTTAACCTTAGAAGGAGGGGTTATGCTATAGATGCCCCACATGGGGCTGAGAATTCTGCAGTCTCTTATTCCCTAGTTGTGGTTGACTAGTCGTGGTTTTCTGTGTTATTCACCATCTACTGCATGTAGATGCTTCTCTGATGAGGGTTAAGAGATGAATTAATCTATGGGTATAATGATAAGTCATTAGGAATTGGTTTAATGCAATGTCCTTTTAGCAGAATATTAGTGTTAAGTTCATTCCTAGTACTAATGACGTGTATAGCTATAGATTTTTGGCCTGATAATAGTGCCAGGGATGAGTTTCACGTTGTTGTGCTGGACCTAAATCCAATCAGAAAGTGGTTGGTTACTTCCATGATATTCATGCCACTGTTGCACCAGTGTCTTGTCAGACCAGATATTACTGTAGCTTGCAGGATGACATCTGGGTAACAGTGATAATTACTTTTCTCCTTCGGTAATGCACATAGCACCTCCCAGCACTATGAACACAAGTCAGTAAAGGTGAAGCATTCAACTGAGTACCAGATAAATTTCTACATGTTTTATGTTCAAGAATGTAGTTTCTTCAGCAATAGGGTCTTAATATTGAATTCTTCAGTGTAACCAATAGCATTGACAATAGCCTGTACTATTTGGGTTCTAGGAGAGCTCACTGGCCAACAACTCCAAAAAGGATAATCTATTCCTATCACTGAGTCCTTTAGTTGTTAGCCTGTAGTATCTAGTAAGTGTATTGTAATCCTGTCATAGGGTAACTCCATTTTAACTCCATTCCTATATGTGTATAACTATTTACCTATACCTACACCTACACCTACACCTATACCTATGCCTACCTATAATTACACCTATTCCAATATAGTAGGAAGCTTCTACAGTAATGTGTGACTTTTTCAAAAGGTCTAGTGTTATGTATTGCCACTCCCATATTCCCTATCTACCCTGTCCTCCCATTCCCCACTCAAATTTCATCTCTTCTATTCTATTAACCCTCTTTGAGCCTATATATCATTTATTTCTATCTCCCTTGAACCTCCCCACCATGGTCCCTTACTAATTTCTAAACCTTTTTTGGCTAATCCAAATGAAGCAAACATATCCGAAAAGCCAAAGCTAATATCCACAAGTGAGAGAAAACATATGATATTTGTCTTTCTGAGTCTGGGTTACTTCATTCGGAATCATTATTTCCAGTTCCATCCACAGCACAATTTCATTTTGCCTCAGTCAGAATGGCTAAAACCAAAAGAATAAATGATGACAAATGCTGGCAAGAATGTGAAGAAGGAATACTTTTTCACTGCTGATGAGACTGGAGCAGTCACTACGAAAATCAGTGTGGATGTTCTTCAAAAAGTTAGAACTAGATCTATCGCATGATCCAGCTATACAGCCCTTGGACATAGATCCAAAGGATTCTATTTATTACAGAGATGTTGGCTCATCCATGTTCATTATTGCCAGGAAATCAGCCTAGAGATCCATCAACTGTTGGATGGATAATGAAATATGGCACATTCATACAATGGAATATTATTCAGCCATTAATAAAATGAAATTGTATTTCTAAATTGTTTTATGTTCTTTGAAAATTTCATACATATATATAATGAACTTTAGTCCATTTAACTCCCTATTGCTCTTTTTCTTTTCCCTTCTTTCTCCCACTGAAACCTTTCTTCTCCACAAAGTCTTCTTATTTTCATCTCTCTCCCTCCCTCTCTCTCTCCCTTTCTTTGTGTATGTGAGAGAGAGAGAGAGAGAGAGAGAGAGAGAGAGAGAGAGAGAGAGAGAGAGA
>CABHPR010142537.1:0-19602 GCA_902168415.1 Peromyscus melanophrys | reverse complement strand
TGTGTGTGTGTGTGTGTGTGTGTGTGTGTGTGTGTGTGTGTGTGTGTATGTGTATGAATGAATGTCTGTATGCATATGTGTGTGGTTGCCAGAGGTTGGCATCCCTCCCCATGCCCTGAGATGACAGATTTCTAACAAATATTTATAAGGGAAATTCCTTGTGGTACTGGAAACAAAACTAACATGCAGCTGGGCGGTGGTGGCGCACGCCTTTAATCCCAGCACTTGGGAGGCAGAGGCAGGCGGATCTCTGTGAGTTCGAGGCCAGCCTGGGTTACAGAGTGAGTTCCAGGAAAGGCATCAAAGCTACACAGAGAAACCCTATACCATGCCTGCAATATCCTTGTCCTGGGAGTTCTGTTCTCCATCTCATGGCTATTAACCACCTACAAGGCATTCCTACATAGCTTTCTCTTCCGCCAAGGAGGCTACAGTGGTTAACTGCAGGCAACTGTAAATTCTCATCGGCTGCCTCTGTCCCACAATTCTCCTTTCCCCTTGATAACAGGATATTTTATCAGGAGTAACACGGCTTTTCAATGCATGCTTTGCAAACAACGGTGTCTTCTTCTCCAGAGTTCTTTTCCTGTTCAGTCAATGTTGGCTAGATCTGTGCCTGTCACATGAAAGGCAATCAGTGGAGACTTTCAGAATGAAAAGTGAATGAATGTGAATACACATTACTTGACCAAATGTTAACTACGTGCACTACTGAAGGCCTGGATTAGTTTGGACTATAAGAGTCATAAAGTTGACTGTGACTCAAGTACAGTATCTCATTGGTGATTTCCAGATGACTCTTCCCAGGAATTGCTGAGGTAATACCTCCAACAAAATGAGTGTGTGATAGCTTCCGTCTTCCTTTAATTTTTTAAATTAATAATTGTGTTTATGACCTACTTTGTATCATCTATCCCATCAAATTCACCCTTCCAGAACTTGTAATACAAGATCAACAGTAGCTCTGAAAATGAATTTTATGTGGCTGCTGGGGAAGGGAGAATAGTAACAGGACATTGAACTGGAGGGGAGTAAAGGTCTGCCCTGCGGATCTCCACAGAAGCATGAGAACAGCTGGGATAATGATTGACAGCGTGCCTTGAGTATCACAGTGTGCCAGGGCCTAAGTCAGGTACCACACAGCTCCTTCAGCCCTCACAATGTCTCCCTGGAGTACACAGCACTATCCAAACCACATGGGCTTTCTGGGCTTCAGACTCTTCATGTGTAGTCAAGGTTCTAAAGTGAAGAATTGAAACTGCCACGGGCATTTTTGAAGAAGTTCCTTTGGTGTTATTTGAGTCACTGCTTCTATGACCATGTTCCCTAGACACTGTCCCACAGGTGACCTCATCGTAGTGGGACATTTGCAAGTTCACAAGTCAGATTCCAAAATTACTGCTGGAGTATGTAGTTTCCTTAAAGTTTCTTCATCCTCCACAGCCCATTATTTTGCTCTCAAGCCCTTGGCTTCTTGAGGCAGCTCTTACCTCTTACAATGGCAATCTGCCTTCATTATGTAAAAGAAAGAAAAATATTAAACAAAACAAGATCAAAGTCAGTCAAAGCATTAGCTATCTATTGCAAATCAGGCATGCTCAGTGGGGAGGGGGGGTGGCATGGGGAGGGGGAGCCTTGATTCATCTAACCACAGGCTTAAATACTCAATGGAGCAGGCAAGTGCTGGAGGCAGATAGGTATGGTCACACAGGACTTAAGCCGCCCGCCCAGTGTTATTTTTAAAAATCATAAATAACCTCTAAGGTCATGTACAAATGTGAAATGATAGTGTAGGAAAAAAAAGTGTGTGTGATGTTCTTCAGTGTGTGAGAGTTTCCACATTGAACAGAGCACGTGGATTGAATCTGGAAGTACTCGTATGGGGCAGCCCTGTATCTGAGATCCCTTTCACATATTTACATCCTTGAATCCTATCCAGGCAAATTCTGGAGAAAGAAATGTGGGAACCAGCATGTTGTGGGGGATCTGTTTGTGTTGATCGATCTGAGACCGCCAATAGAGTCCAACCTCAGTTTGGAGAGCAGAGTCCACATTCGGCTAGTCTGGACCAAAGAGTTTCCTGGAGGACTCAGAGGGAGATAGAAGGACACACAGAGAAGAAACAAGAGGTGCAAGATGAGAGATAAAAAGCCAGGAGGCAAAACGTAGATTAATATAAATGGGTTTATTTAAGTTATAAGAGCTACTGGGACAAACCCAAGTTAGAGGCTGAGTATTCATAACTAATAAGAAGTCTCTGTGCCATTGCTTGAGAGCTGGATGGTGGGACAAAGACAGACTCGTTACACCAGCATATTTGAACATCCAGAACAGGCCGAACATGATGCTCAGCACTTAACTAACATCCTTTGCCATTTCACAGTAGGCATCACTCTCCTATGGTCTCTTTAAACACTTAGGAGTCTGAAACACTAGGCAAAGGGACAGTCCATGATCGTCATGGCAGGAAGCATGGCGGCAGGCAGACATGGTGCTGGAGAAGGAGCTGAGAGGTCTACATCTGGAAGAGATGTAGGAAGCAGGCAGAGAGCGACTCTGGGCTTGGAATGGGTTTTTTGAAACCTCAGAGCCCACCTCCAGTGACACACTTCCTCCAACAAGGTCACACCTCCTACTCCTTTCAAATAGTGCCACTCCCTGGTGACCAACTATCAAAATCTATGAGCTTAGGGGTGGGGGGCTTTCTCATTCAAACCACCACATCTCTTATATTTTCTTCAATATGTTCTCTTCTCAAATTCTTGCCTTTTTTTTTCTTTTGCTAACCCACTAAGTCTACAACGTGCATGTCCACATGTGTGCAGGCTTGAGGCCACCCACTGGAACATGGGACTCCTACCAGGAGCTGCATCTTCCTGCTTGGTTATATTTGTTTACATCAGGTGTAGGGAACAAAGGTGACCCAAAGTCTGAACAATTCTTTGAAAACATAAGCTAGCTTCCTGAGCAAGTTCTAGAAGACTCCGTACCACCTGCTTCCTGACGCCTCTCCAAACTGTCTTCTGTGCACTCCCCCTGCTCTCCCTGGCCATCCATCATGGCTTGCTTTTGCCCCCAAACACCCCTTCCCACCACAGGTCTCACACACCGGCCCTGCCGCCATCCCCAGCGCTCACCCCTCACCTTTGTTGAGGCCGCTGCTCTTCTCACAGACTCTCTTCTCATTGACTTCCCTTACCACGTCGTCTTCCGTTCCTGCATCCCGATCCCAAATCTTCTTTATCAATGGGATCCATGACTTGAGCCTCTTAAACCCTTTCTTGGGACCCCATTCTCCTCTCATTCCCCTGCTTTTCTGTCACCTTCCAATATTATTTGACTCACCCCACCTCTCAGCTCTTTGCAGTCTTAGCCCAGCAAGCCAGCAGGTAGGAGGTCAGCAAACCCTACACAGGAAATATAACCTAAGATCTCAGGTTCTGGACTTTCTACTGTCAATACCAACTCCTGGGTCGGGTCACGTCAGGTAGCCTCCACGTTAGTCCCCACAAGCCTCGCCACACCATTCCCCATCTTCAACATCTTACTCGTTTACTCCACAGCAGTCTGGGTTTCCTACTGCTCCTTCCAAGGCCCTATTCCTCTTTGCTGAGTCGGCCCATCAATCCCACACCCGCTCACATCCCTCTGCTCCCAATTCAGATGTGGTCAGCCATCAGTTGGTGCTCTCAGGAGCAGACTGCAACAGGAAAGAGACCCCTGTGCTCTCGCTCTTTTTCTGCCACGTAACTCTGTCTTTTCCTGCCTGTAAGCTTGCTGCTGCTGTCTGTGATCACCTCAGAGTGAGTCTAGTATCCCGAGGTACACCTGAATTCATTGAACACTCGAATGTGCCAGGGTCACTTTAAAGGCATGCTGTCTCACCTCTACTCTGTCACCTGGGTCATGTGACAAACCTCCCAACCCCCGTCCTCTAGAATCTAACCTGTTTTCTCCACTGTCCTGAAGTGACAAGGTTTACAGCTTACAGGTAAACGCGAGGTCCTCTGACTAACATGCGCTCCTTCCCATTCTGCTTGTGCCTGGTCCTTCCTATGCGTCTCCTCCGTCCAGCTCCCGGGAGGACTTGTCTGGCTTCACTTTGTCTTCTGTTATTTAGTTCTAGCCCCACTTTTCTCTCAAAGGTATTGATCCACCACTTAACCCTTTTCTCTATTTTCATATTTCTATATGCTGTCTCCTTTGCCCTGGTCTAACCATTCTGTTCCATCATCATCATCATCATCATCACCATCACCATCATAAATAATATATCCTTGTAGGGATTCTACTGCCTTTCTGGCTCTACTCTGAGTTCTCTTGATGTTTGCTTCAAAACAGCAGAAACTCCCTGCCTTCATTTCCTCAGCACAGCTTGATTTTGCAAGCCCAGAGTTGCAGAGACATTTCTTCAAAGACCACCAGTGCCCTCCTGGCTATCTGGTCCACAGTATATTTCTCACTCTTCACCCTTGATCCCAAGATAATTTGACACTGTTTATCACCTCTTCCCTCTCGGAATTCTTTCTCTTGTTGTTCAGTCAGTCAGTTGGTTATAAAATAAGTGCTAAGTGTTGTAAAAAGCAAAATAGCGGTTCTTGGAAGAGAGTTAGTTTTGAGTCTCTGAAACCCACGAATGACATGCTACATGACAACAGGGACCTGGGTAGCAGATGAAACTGAGGTTGCAGAACATCTGCCCTTGAGATGTGCAGATTTCCATTGATTATCAAGGTACTTGTGAAGCAATCATAAACACCATTAAATGGGCAAGGGGAGACACGAGAGTCAAGAATCAGGGTGATGCAGTGTGAGCAAGACTGGACTGGCCACCGAGGGCTTTGGATATGAAAGAGAACAATGAGCCAAGTGATAACATGTGGGGCTGCAAAGGAAAAATAGGCTTGTCCTTGAAGCTTGTGGGGGTGGCAACATAGACCTCCCAAAACCTTGATTTAGACAAGTGGGATATTTCAACTCCCACTGAAAAATAAATATTAAATGTGTTGTAAGCTGATCTTAGGAAAATTCCTCCAGTTGTACAATTATAAGTTGTACTTGGCTCTCATTGATGGCTGACCAAAATAGAAGTTCTCTTCTCTTGCTCATGATTACTTAGTGCATGTAACTATAAACATGGTATTTGTTCTTTTTCAGTGAAAGCTAAACATATTTCTAAGAATTTATAAAATTACATATTTTTGGTTATTTTGCTGACAATGAAAACATGTGTGTGAAGCCATATGCTTCATCAGTTCCATCTACTAACTTAAAACTGGTGATTAGTTTTAAGTGTTAACCTGATACAACCAAGAATCACTTGAGAAGAGAATGTCAATGGGGAATTATCTACACTGTGTTGGCCTATCAACATCCATGAGAGGTTGTCTTAATTAAGTTACTTGATGTGGGTACTGTGGGTGACATCATTCCCTACCTAGGTAGAAGTCCTGAACTCTATAAAAATGGAACTATCAAGCTAAGCACAAAAGAGCACACAGATGAGCAAGCATGCATTCATTTCTCTCCGCTCTTGACTATGAGTATGATGTGACCAGCTGTTAAGTTCTTGCCTCGACTTCCCCAGAATGGTAGACTGTAACCTGGAATTGTAAGCCAGAATAAATCCCTTCTCATCTGATTCTGTCACAGAATTTTATCACAGTAACAGAAATGAAGGCACGCTTATCAAAGAGAAGATCAAATGACCTTTCTATCCCCCTCCAGATAACGTCACAAAGACCACTATTTGTAGAAAGCTGAGATCAAAGAGCAGATGTCGTGAAGATGAAACTATTTTAGAAGCATATCGATTCCTTAGTAAAATGTGACTTTTTAAGATTTTAATTCTTTTGTGGTGTTTGTTAACTTTTTCAAATTTATAATTTGATGCAATGTTTTTATTCATTCTAAAATAATTTTTACTACTGTATTAATTTTTACCTACATCTTTGAATCTTATTAGAGAGCCCCTCCAAAGTTTGTAAGCCTTGGGCTTCCTGAAATCTAGATCCATACTCAACCTTCATTCATTCAAACTGTTGTTCATTCACGCCCCTCCCTACCCATGGATGCAAATTTATCCCAGTTACTTTTGGTAGAAATACCAGCACCAGTCAGGAAAGGGTGTGGGGGCACGCAGCTGCCCATTAGGACTGAGTTCAAGGGTACTGTACTTTGGAGCCCTGGTGATGCCTCTTGACTATGCCATAGACACACATTTATAGAGCCTCTCATTACTGTTATATACATAAATGCCTCTCCAGGAAGAAATATATCAGCTGAAATGAAGTTGGAAAGAAAGAGGGGGCTACAGAGTGAGTTCCAGGAAAGCCAAAAAGCTACACAGAGAAACTCTGTCTCGAAAAACCAAAAAACAAAAAAAAAAAAAAACAAAAACAAAGTCAACTTAAGTTTAAGAAAAATGTATATTTCTTATTATCTAGCATTACTTTTGCAAAATCATGTATATGGGGTGTGTGTGTGTGTGTGTGTGCACCAGGAGGCCCTAGGAGGACATTGGCTGCCTTGATTTATCACCGTCCACCTTATTCTCTTGAGATAGAGTCTCTCACTGAACTTGAAGCCTGCATTCTGGCTAGGCTAGGCTGGCTGGCCCTCGAGGTCCTGAGATCTGCCTGTTCTGACCCCAACTCTGGGGTTACAGGCAAGTGAGGCTGGCCTCAAACTCACAGAGATCCTCCTGCCTCTGCCTCATGAGATTAAAGGCGTGCGCCACCACCACCCAGCAAAACTCTACCAAGGCTGCTTGAAGATGCTGGGGACTGAAGACTTTTTTTTTTTTATAAGACAGTCTTATGCAGCCAGCCTGAGGTTGAACTTATAGGTACCTGAGGGTGGCCTTGAACTTCTGATGCCGCTCCTTCCATCTCCTGAGGACACCACCATGTATAGTTTATAAAGTTCTGGAAATCAACCCCAGGGCTTCTTGAATGCCAGGTAAGCACTCTACCAGCCGAGCTGGACCCCAGCCCTTAAATCACATTACTTAGTTCTAAGCTTGTTTGTTTTTATGTTAATTAAAACTAAAGAGTATCTCATTTATGATCTGGTCTTACTTGTTGTTAATGTGTAATGCCAGAGCTTTCCAAAAGAAACCTCAAAACAAATGAAATGTCAAGGATGGGATTTTGTTCTTATAAAGAACATTGAAGTTATGGAACCTGCTGGGCAATGAGCGGGTCTGGAATTCATCGTCGTGGAGTGAGGTATCCCAGACTGAGAAAGACAAATAGCACATGTTCTCGTTCATGTGTGAATCCTAGCGTTTCATTTTTTCTCTATGTATTTTTATGTGAGAATAAATGTGGGTCGAGGCCACGAAACTAGAACGTGGACTGTGAGGGGGAAAAGAAGAGTTTTTAAGGAAAGAGTGTGTAGAGAGTAATCGGATAAGTGAGACACCAAAGTGGATGAGGGAGGGAGTCAGGGAGGACTAACCAAACTGAGTCTGTAGGAAAATGTCATAATGGAATTTGCTACTTTGTATGCCAATTAAAAAATATTTTTAAAAGATAATGAATAATTTAAGTGAAAGCACCAGAGACTAATATGCAGACTGTCAGCCTAGCAAACTAGCGACTTCATGAAAGATAAACCCACACAACCCTTAATGAGATGCCTCCTTTCCCAAGGCATCCAGGGACAAGAGAGCCATTTGCAAAATAATCTGTCCAGTGGCTGTCTTTCCAAAGTCTCTGAGAACACAGCTGTCGAATGATACAGCATGTCCTGACCCCACCGTGATGACACAGTTATAGAAGGAAACTGAACTTGGGCGGTTCGAATGCCATTCACATGTCAAGAGCTGGTAACGTAACGGGGGAGGACAGATAAGTCTCCAAAACCACCCCTCTCCAGTGCATTTCTGACTTAGAACCACATTAAAACCGTGAAATTCTTACTTAGAATTTCATATTTTTGAAACATTTTCCTTCTCGTTTAGCACTGTGACACATTCTGGGCTGACCTCTGTTTCTTGAAGTAAATTAGAGAAGACATTATTTATTCCCGATTAGCATCTTGGAAATTTAACTTTGCAGCATCCGCTAGCTCTAACTTTAAGAGGGAGTGGGATGCACTTCTAGTACACCAATTAACACCAATTTCTGCCCCGTGGATGCACGTGGATGCGGACCACAGTCCATGAATTTGGGATTAGTTTCCCAAACCAAAGCGCATCATTTAATCTCTCCCTTGACATCTGCAGGGATTCGTAAAGGGGACATAATCACTAATAATATTTCACACCCATAAACTTGGCTCCAAGAGCTGCCAAACAAACCCCACCAACTGTTGCAGACATTCATCCATAGGAAGGCACACTAGCAAGCACATGTGGGAAGGGATGTTTTGCTATGCCAAAAGCTAGTTTTCATGCTGTTAAATTTATGCATTTCCTGCTGCTACTCAAAAGGCTTGTCTGAATGTTCAGGCAGGGGAGAGTGTCTCTGCGAAAATGCTCTTCCCCTGCTTGTGTCAAAAGGTCTGACCTGCACTCTGGTCCCTGGGCAAAGCTCATTTGCAGACGCAGACGTCGTTAGATGATATTAACCACAAAAATCGGGAAAGAATACTAGGTTAATTTGGGGGGCTGAAAAGAAAAGAGCTATAAAAAGCACTTTAGGAAGAAGAAGAAAGGTCTTAAAATGGGAAGCAAAGCAGGCATCTGGGGAAGAAAAATGCAACACCCCCTTCACCCTCAGGAAATGAAATGTTTCTGACAGGGTCGGAGACTCTGCTTGGCAAACCTTCTTAAATTAATTACCTTCTTGACATTTTAAAGGAAGGTTTCAGATTGTAAATTTAACCCAGACAAAGCATTCTTTTTAATCTTGTCAGTATGCAAACTACTTTGCACCGCAGTCTGTGAATTATTTATCAGAGGTTCGACCCCGAAGGGCGAAAGGAAAAGGCAGGCGTATTTGATCTGAGATTCTGCAGCTAGATGTAGTTCCTTACCTTAGATCTGTACCTGTTGGAGCTACTTAACTTTTCCTGCTTTTGATGTTTTTAATTCCCTAAGCATTCCTTGACTCAAGGAAAAAGAGACCTGGTGCCATTTTATAATGTGCTTTTTGAGGTGGGTAAGATAGGTGGTTCAGCGGCTTCTATGTGGCAGCCGCGGTCAGGTGGGGGAGAGGGAAAACCAGGCTTCATTTCAACATGCTTCCACATTACATATGCCAGACAAGCAATGTCTTCCCCTCCTCTTGGGCCCGTGTGAGATGAGCTGCCAAGACAGATTGCTAGGGAAATTAACTCTTCCAAGTATCGATAAACTGGTGTGCATGACATCAACCAACATTAACAGATTAGTTTGGAGCTTAAAGGAAAGCGAAATTCACGATGCCTACAAGCTATCAAGCAAAGCTGTAGCTTTAGTGCCCGTCCTAAGGGCACTTTGATTGTATGATTTGGGATGAGGCACACCCCCTTCCATAGAATGCACTTACTCCTTGTCTGTCGATGCGCAAGCGCACAAAAGCAATGGGTCTGGCCTGAGCCACCAATAGAAAGCAATGAAGAACAAACGTCATGCGTTGTCTCCAAGGAAAGAGTTTGCAGAGCACAACACACAGCTTTGCGGATCAGGCGTCATCTTCTTGGGGACCTCTGGGGCTTCCCTCAAGAGAAAATGGAAGGGACATGGCTCCACTTCCCTTCTGCCATACAATGGTATTCCAGTTTTTGCCAAATCAAAAGATAGGGTGTCCTTAGCAGTCGTAAATTCCTATTTACAGCAGATGCAGCTACATATCTGCATGGGCACCTCCTACTGAAATCAGTGCAATGGATAAATAAATAAAGCCGTGGAGTAAACTAAATTAGAATGGTAAAGCGGGCGTAATTTTCCTTTCAAATCCCAAGATGACCTGGGGCCGATGAGTTCTTTTTGAAAATGTTGGCTTGCCATCACAGTGGTGACCATTCACGGAGTAAATGCTGCTTGGGCTACTACCTACAGTGGAGTTTTATTGTTCTCTCTATCCTGGTGTCCTAAATAGCTGAGGACACCAAGGCTTAAAGGGACCCTGAGTCTACAGCCCAGGATCACGCAGCTAATAAAGCTGAGATTCACAGCCGGGGCTCCGTGACCCCCAGCTCCAGTGCGGAGTGTTGCCAAGCGTGGGCTACAATCTTGATTCCATTTGGTCGCTTGTAATTCTTCTCTTCACATGCGTGTAAGTCTGGTAGAAGTGTGATAAATCTGACATGGCTCAGTGAATAAAGAACTGCCATGTATAAGGTGGTGTGTGTGTGTGTGTGTGTGTGTGTGTGTGTGTGTGTGTGTACGCACGTGTGTGTGTTTGGTTATGCTACAGATATTTTTCAACCTCTTGTTCACATCTTAACCATCTTTGCTCTGAAGAAGCCACTGTATATAGTTTAACTCAGCCAAACAAATTAAAGAGAACATATAAACTTGAGCTCCAGTGCATACATCTCCTAGATGAATTAGTAAGCATCTAAAAGGACAGAACCTGCACAGATTACTAGCTTAGCAGGACGCTAAGGATAAACCCCCTGAGCATGGATGGGAGAAACCAAGCACTCTGGGGTTTGGCCCCGTGGGAAGTTTCTACATATACTATTTCAAGGTCCATTAAGTGTCCGGGTCTGTTTTTTAAGAATTCTTTCCTTCTGGAGTGAAGATCAAATGTAAGCCATAGATCCCTGCACTGGAGTCATCATTACCTGGGTGCCTGTGAGCAGAAGGAGACAGACTGACCCAGAGAGGGGGCACCTTTCTAAACTCCTGGCAAGTTTCCCTTCAGAACTGAAAGGCAATGGGGGAAGTGAGCCATCAGGGTCAGTGTGGGCTGCTGTAGCACAGACAGGGTGACTTGAACAGCAGAAATTATTTCTCAATTCTAGAGGCTGGAAGGCAAGATGTCAGAGATGAGGTAGGTGGTAAAGGCTTGGTTTCTGGTTCATGGGTGGTCATCTCCTCCTGTACTCTGGTGTGGCAAAGAGCAGGGGTGGGTGTGAGGTGAGGGGGGTAAAGAGGAGGGTACCAAGCTGCCTCTTCTAGAGGAGAATCAGTCCTGTCCTCCTAATCTAGACATCTCGCAAAGGCCTCACCTCCAAGGGGCAGCCCCACGATGGTTAGGCTTCGCAGAAGACTATTAGAGGGAAGGAAACTGACATTTGCTTCCCTGCAGGAAGACACAGATGAAAATATTTGTCTTGTGAGAATTAGACAGTGAGGACCTCAGCACAAATGTCTGGAAACTCAGCATGGTAGCAACTAAGATACAACTTTTACCCACATAATATTATCTGTATTAGGCAAGGTTCTGCAGGGGACAACTGTAAATATGTGTGTGTTTACATATACCCATACAACACACACACACACACACACACACATACACACACACACACACACACACACACATACACATGCACGCATGCACACATACGAACATGCACACAGCCATCCATGCATACACTATGGAAGAAGACAAGGCATTTAACTATAAGGACTTATATCAATACAGAGGCTGCATGTTTGGATGGAGGGAAACACTGGCGGGGCGGGGGGGGGGGGGAGCGGTGTTCAGGAAGTCGGTGACAGTGTCCCATCCCACTAGCCAGAAGGCTCAAGACCCAGGAAGGGAATATTTTTAACTTGAATGAAAAAGCAGGAAAAAATCAATACTCCAATCCAAGGGATGCTGCCCAGGAAAAATTCTCCTTTACTTAAGGCAGTCACGCTCACTATGCTGTTCAGAACTTGAGCTGATCAGATGAGATCCATCTACATCAGGTGGACAACTCTCTTTCATTCAGTTTATAGTTTCAATGTTGTTCAAGGTTGATAATGTTTAGACATTCCCTTGGAGATACTTGGAGTGATGCTCATGCAAATATGTGAGCATCCTGTGGTCCAATCAAGTTGACACAAAGATTGACTATCATGTCACCTAAACTGGGGAGTGTCATCTATGATTTTACATATTTGTTAGTAACTTATTTAAAAGCTAAAAGAAAAGCCACGTGTGTTTTTCAGAGTACTATAATGCTTACTAAAGCGCAAAAGAAGCAGCTATGCCTTGGTTCCTCTGTTAAAAGTTACTAGTTCAGTGAAGCCCATTTACATTTGATGAATGTGATACGGTCGTATTTACTGGCTCTGTACATCGTTTTGAATTGGATTTTCAAATTATTCTTTCTTAGTTTCTAAAATATAAGTACAGAACTTGCTGACTAGAAATAGTATAGCTAATGTCAAAATACAAGTTCAATATTTATGTATGCCTTGAAATCACTTAACTCAAAATGTAGAGACATCGAAGTTGTCTCATTGTCCCTGAGTGGATGTAACGAGGCTCTGGAAGCCTTCTTTGAGTCGTACAAATGAACAGACATAATTTCTAGCACTCCTAAGTGTTTGATTCAGAGGGGAAGCCTGTCATTCAGATCTTAAGTCAATTCATTTAGATTGATACAGTATGCACAAGAGTCCTGGGTACTGCCTCCTGCAAGATGTAGAATGTAATTCCTCACGGTCTAGAGTGCAAGCCAGCATGACTCCCCTGCTGCAGATTATGTGGCAGAATTGATGGCTTGGAATTTCTGAGACTCAAACACAAAGGCTTGGGTGGGTGTCTCGCCTTTCTCTTCTGGAAGAAACCAGCCACTACACCCTGAGAAGACACAAACAGCTCTAACGAAGAGGATCCGTCCTGAAGAACACCCTGCATCCAGCAAGGTGCTGGGGCCTCTTCCCAACAGCCATGTGAGAAAGAACCACAGCCCAGGCAGATCTTCAGGCCTCAGCCGAGATCTCAGACAACTGCAGTGAAGGCTGAGGTTCCTGGTAACTGAGGTTGTCCTCAGAGACCAGAGTCAGAATCCTCTTGCCCATCCTCCCCCACATTCCTAATCCAGAGAAGCCCTAACATTATATTAAAGAGTTGCTGATTTCTCCTGCTGTTGGAAATAATTTTCTCAGACGTGTAAAGTACACGTTGCCATCATCATAAAATTTTTGTTCATAAATGTTTTGCTCATTTACAGGATGAAACATTCGTAATTGGTAGCTCGTGGACTTTCAAATCAAGATAGATTTCTGTGTGTGTCTCTAGGTATTATCCTTTAGTATATTAAAACATTATTTTTTTCTCGCATGAATGTCACCCTAGGCATAAATGACATGCTATTTCCAGTGTTCTGGTGACAGAGAGAATGCGGCAAGCTATAGGACAAGCTCTGCAAGGGCTTCTGGTAAGTGGAAACTTGAAGGCCACTTTGACGTCACTTGACTCCTGGTCTTTCCTTTTTTCAGTTATGATGCTTAGTGAGAAAACAGGAACAACGGCTAACACTTTTATTTTTGTTTACCATGCTCAAGCACAAGCTAACTGTGCAATTAAGTCTTCTGAATAAATTCAAGAAAGAAAAAAATGAAAAATCACAATTGAGTCCCCGAGATAAAAAACCATTCTTCCTTTTGTGTCAACTCATGTTTTAGTTTTTTTTTATTTCACTTATCCATCCATGCTTTCTTTATTGAAATTTATTTAATGACATTTTTGCTGTTATTTTAGGGTTCCTGTTGCTGGGAAGAGACACCATGACCACGGCAACTCTTATAAAGGAAAACATTTAACTGGGGTGGCTCGCTTACAGTTCAGAGGTCCAGTCCATTATCATCACGGTGGGACATGGTAGTGTGCAGGCAGGCATGGTGCTGGAGAGGTAGCTGAGAATTCTGCATCTTGCAGACAACAGGATATGAACTGACTCACTGGGTGTGGCTTGAGCATACATGAGACCTCAAAGCCCGCTATTGTAGAATATTATTGTAAGGTGTGTTACTTTTGTTTATGTTGCATTTGTTTAACTGTGAAGCTGTGTTACTGTGCCTGTGTAAAACACCTGATGATCTAATAAAGCGCTGAATGGTTGATAGCAAGGCAGGAGAAAGGATAGGCAGGGCTGGCAGGCAGAAAGAATTAATAGAAGGAGAAATCTGGGAGTAAAAAAGAAGTAGCCAGAGAAGGAGGAGGACTCCAGGAGCCAGCCACCCAGCTACACAACCAGCAACAGAGTAATAAACAAAGAAAGATATACAGGGATAGAGAATGATAAAAGCCCAGAGGCAAAAGGTAAATGGGATAATTTAAGTTAAAGAAAGCTGGCTAGAAATAAGCCAAGCTGAGGCTGGGCATTTATAATTAAGAGTAAGCCTCTGGGTGTGGTTTATTTGGGAGCTGGGTGGCAGCCCCCAAAAGAGAAAAAAACAAAACAACAACAGCCCACTTCCACAGTGACAGACTGCCTCCAACAAGACCACACCTTCTCTAACAAGGCCATACCTCCTAAGAGTGCCACTCCCTTTGGGGGCCATTTTCCTTCAAACTAACACATTGCAATTCCACATTTGTATCGGTTTTCAACTGTTCTTTGCTTCTGTCTCTTCCCCAGGGTTTTTATTCTCCCCTTCCAGCTAACATTAACCTGTCCTTTCTCTACACCCTAAGGACACTTACAATGTAGCTTGTGCACATGTATAATAGCATTGTTTATCTGACTCCCAATTATTTTTACCATGTTGCAATATCTACTGAGAAGACTGAGCAGACTGTTACGGCATCTGCTCAGTTTTCTCTCAGAGATCAGGCCTCAGTTTCAGTTTCCTGAGACTGAACAAGCAGTTTCTGAAAGAGCCACAAACTAAGGATTATCAATCTCCAACACCCCCAACAGCAAGGACGAGGAGGCCTGGTACATGTAGTACCAGACCAGGCCAGGCCTGAGCCACACTCAGCAGATAACCAAATAAGGGAAAAGCCCGGGACTTGTCCAAGCCTGGCCAGAAATGGGAAAGCTACAGCCTTAATCAACCCCTAACTAGCTCTGGCCAATTAGAATGTACTAATATGATTGCCACTTGCTTAAGCCAATCATATCTAAAGTGACCTAACTGCCCTACAAACTCCCTTTGGCTGTGCTTAAAAGGAGCCTGTGAGCTCCTCTTGGGGTTGTCACCATTTTGCCTTTGTGTGGGATAGTCAACCCCAGCATGCTGGAATAAACAGCGCTCTCGTTGATTGCATACGTGGATGGTGGTCTTTCGTGCTACTTCTCCAGGACACTAACATCTACCATCAGTCTACCTTTTGCATGGGTTTGAACCCCAGTGCCATGATTGGCACATGGGAACTCCAAAGTGAAATCGCAATGCATCATACTTATTCCCTTCTTTCAGTAACGGCTGCCCCAGGGGACCTTACCTTCTGCTTTTTGGAAGAGTTGATCTGTCAGTAAAAGCAGCTTGTAAGGAAAAGCTTGGGGAAACAACAGCCAAAATGTAGCAAGATATAGAAAGCAAAATTACCAAATATCAACCTGACCATGGTGCTCCCATGCCTTCTGAATAAATTCCAAAACACGAGTTCACTCTAGAGACACAAAAGCGTTTTGTTCCATCGCTTCTCCCCTGACTATCACAGTGACAGAACAGAAACACACAGGTGGTGTTCCTGCCCCTGTTCATAAAGTTAGCTCTTAGGGTTTGCTCCTATCTCCCCCGCCAGCAGAGTTCATCTTCATCTTGTACTTTACTGTATTCCTGCATCTTTTAGAATCTCAGTGGCCCCACTACCTGCTGCAATCTACTTCTTCAGAGACGTTCCGGTGTCTGTGAGAGAGTTGCGATAGCATGGTGGTGGTGTGGTTTTGCCTCCGTCCGTGAATTTATTCATTGCTCTTCCTAACATTCAGCATCCCGTTTCTCATCATTGACAGCTGACAACACAGAGAAAAAGACGGGGAGAATGACTGACAATACAAGCTTACGGATATCAACAACGATCATTGCCCATAAAAACAAAAGAGAGACAAAGATGGCGAAAATACGCAAGGCAGGCCAGGCGGTGGCGGCCCACGTCTTTAATCCCAGCACTCAGGAGGCAGAGGCAAGTGAATCTCTGTGAGTTCGAGGCCAGCCTGCTCTACAAAACAAGTTCCAGGACAGTCAGAGCTGTTACACAGAGAAACCTTGTCTCAAAAAAACAACAAAACAGAACAAAAAATGCAAGGCAGGCCTGAACCTTCCTCACTTGTACCTTCTGCTTGGAAGCTTGTGCCCTGACCTCCTTAGTACCCTGGAGTGATTGGAGGTGATTTCTCAGAGTTAGAAAAAAATACACAAGCGATGACTGGCTTTGGTGAGTTATGGTCTCCAAACTTTCTGTTATGGAGTCATTTGTCTATTCTTCAACTAGGAAGGCAGACAACTTTCATTTTTTTAATGCTTCAAAAAAATTTTTTTTTCAAAATTCTATCCCTCATGGCTTTACCAACATTCCAGTGTGAGCAAATTTCCATGCAAAAACCAAAAACTTTCAACAGGTTAAAGTGGCTTCAATTTCTGTTTCCAACCACTTTTCATGTTTGGTAAGTCAAGAGACGAGTAACATCAGGGCGGCCTTTCAGTTTCAGTTACAACTTAAAGTCTCAGGGTATTCTCATGAAGACACTGAACCCTTCCCCCTTCAAATGCATCTTGTATGGAATAGAAAGGTGGGCAGGAAGTAAGAAATGAGAAGCAAACGTGTAAATATTTGATACATGGACATGACAGAGAGTCACCCAGGAGTGGAAGGACACTAGCATAGTGTGTGGCTCTCCTGAAGAATAAGTCTTGGTTTTCCAGGTAAGGAGAAAATGAAAGGGAATTGAGTAGATGAGAAGACACAGCATCATGGTGTGGGTGGGACTTGGCCCATTCAGAGAAAGGCGAAAGAAAATGCAGTAGCTTCAGAGAATGAGGTGAGGGGTACGGGTGGAGAAAGGTATAGTCACACTAGCTTGTGAAAGACTTCAAACGCAGCAATTCGTTCTAAAAATATAAATACCTCCAGATGGCCTGCTGCATGTCCTGCACTAGATGAATAACAGTCTTGGGCCCAGGTCGAGGAAGATTAGGGTCCCTGCATGACATGAAAGGAAGTGTGAATGTGATCTTCTCTGTGGGGAGGGTTTGCTACATTTTATTGGATCATAACTCTGATTTTACTGTATATGTCACTGGGCCACAGCTTTATTAGATCATAACCCTGAGTAGGTATTTAGGGTTTTCTGGGAACAGAGAGACCAGTTAGAGGACTATGGCAGGGGTAAACAAGGTATCTCCAAAGGATCTGAACAGGACAATGGCGGGAGGTAAAGAAAGCCTCTATTTAGATTTGGTCTGGGGCTACATTTTTGAAATAGAATTGACAGACTTTCCAGCTAAATGCAGGTTGCCTGTGGAATAAATAGGAAGGTACGGAGAACCCCCAAAGCTTTCAGAGTGGATGGCAGTGAGTGGCAGCCACAGGCAATGGAGGAGGGCAGGAGGCTTAGGTACCTAAGAAGTTGGCCTCTGACTCCAGGAGGCTTGGTAGTAGCCTCATGCCCCCAAGCTTCTGGGTTTGAACTGTTCTAACCCTTAAACCTTTCTCTCCCTTGTCCAACTCTTCCCCTTTACTCTGCTTGACTCAAGAAGCGCTTTGGTAAAGTGGGGGACAAGGCAGACTGAGGGCACACACTCAGTGTGGATGGAAAGAATGTGTAAGCCCTGGTCCTCAAATCCTGACCATCACAGGTGAAAAATGGCCATGACATCTCAGGCCAGATCTACGTGGTGTGGGACAGTGTGGTTCTTTTGATTGTTATAGCTGTTTGAATTTATTCATTTGGCTAAGCAAAGTGGTGCCATCACCATCATATGTTCAAAATCATCTTATTCATTAGCCACAGAGACACAAAGCTGCTTCAGGGGCAAGGCTGGACAATCATATAGACGGACATTTTCTCAGGCAGACCAGAAAGAGGGTCTGCCCCAAACACCTTCTTTACCTTTTGAAATTCCAATGTGTGTGGACCCAATATTCTTCCAAAGAGCCTCACACTATAAACATACCACAGTGTCAATGTGATTATAATGAAGATGACATGCCTCTGCATTTAATGTCTTTATTTTTGCTCTTTCTTGCCTCAAATATTATGACTAGATGGCTTGTCTTATATTGCAAGGCCAGATTAAATATTATTTACCCTACACACAGTTCCTTAACTTCCCATGTGTTCCCCAAATAAGACATACAGTCCCACATACAATCTTCCCTGAGTTTCTATTTTTCTCTATTTGACCTTTCCTAAGTTTGCTTTACCTCATTCATGTCCCTCTGTTGTAGTAAATATCATGCTGCATTGTCTTGTGAAGTCTGGGGGTCTCTCTTCACCCCCTGCAGAATTAACTAGAAGAAGATGGAGATGGAAGTCAACTGCATTTGGTTGCTGATGCTGCAGGAACTGAACGATGGAGCTGATAAATGTTTATTGCCAGATGATAAGCAGGCTACACCTTTGAACAAGCGATTCCCTCGGCTCAGCCAAGATAATAAGATCAGGATAGAAAACAGACTTGGGGTTATAAACTCCAGGAGATTACTCATACACCCTGGAGCTTTGGTGGAGAAGGAGGCCATGCTCCCATCTGACCCCAGTGGGAAAGATCTCTAGGATCTACTAGAGACATCTGCCACAACATAAGAAAGAGCCGTGGCAGCTCATTCATTTCCCATCCTTGAACTTGTCTGTGTTCTCGGTAAGGTAATCTTTTACTCATTCAACAGATATTCATCATACAACTGGCTCTGTTGCTAAGCACCAAAATGAACATGTGGCTACAGCCCACGGGGATCCCAGAGATCTAGAATGGAAATGATGTGACGCAACCTGTGATATACACAATTGAATGACAGCTGTTGCCTAATAATAATTATATGAGGTAAGGATGACTGTATTTTTTAAAAGAGCATTTCTATCCACTATCTCCTCATTGCTCAGGCTGGAGAATATTTTCAAGAGAATTCTAGTCCCCAGAAAAGGGACTGCTTTGTGGTATCATTATCTGATAAAACCATTCATTTAACAAGTGTTCATGGTCATGCTGCATCTGGGCTATATGTTAGATACTGGAGAGATAATACTGAGCAAAGTAATCTAAAAACGAGTTGTAAAAATTAAACAAATAACTACACAATCAAGTAGAAAGTTAAATTATGATAAATGAGCATCCCAATCATTTTGCTTAAATTCCGTATACCCAGCAATCTTCTAAATGCATTTTTCTTCCATGTGTTGACTTCTTTAATGAGGTGGAAATACATTAACACTGACATGAATATTACATTCTGATTTCCTCACTTCATTAATGGATGAGTTTACCAATGCCAGTGAGTCTTGGTGTTGGGTGTTGGATATCAGTCTTCAGGGCCACCTGTAAGTTAAATCAATCTGTTTAATTTTTTTTAACAGAAAAGTTGAGTTTCCTCCGGACTATTTTGATCTCAGCCATCAGTCATATTTAGAAATTAAATTCCATTAATGTTAGATAACATTCTTTCCACCACCAAATTCTTATGGCCTTAAAAAGTCATTAAATTGTATACATAGCCCTAACATGGCTTTAATTCTATTTGGCAGAAATGTTATTTCTCATACTTTTTAGTTATTTTACATATTTTTAGTTATTCTAGTTATGTTTGACGCTTACACAAAATTGCATTGAATTAGCTC
>CABHPR010142536.1:39747-50307 GCA_902168415.1 Peromyscus melanophrys | reverse complement strand
AAAAAAATTTAGAATGAAACTACACGTGTACTATGGACCAGCATAACTTTATTTGGACATAGCTGATTTGAGGTCCTTAGAGATGTCTGTCCCCTCTGAGTCTGGTATGACATCTTACTCAAATAGTTAAGTTCCTAGGAAAATCCTCCCTGTCTCCCTGGAACTTCCATTCACGGTGTTGTTTTTTTGACTACACAGTCATTTGTTTTGAAAAACAATAGGATTGCCATTAAGAGATTCATTCCTGTGTATATAACCATATACTTTCACTTGATGGTGCTGCACAGCTCTTCATTAATTCTGAACAAGGAGATTCATGAGAAATCATCCAAAATTTCTGGGAGTCTTTTGTGTTTGAACAGCAGCATGCTTTCCAGCTACGAGTCTATGTATGGAGCATTTCAAAGTCTCATCACATGACTCAGTTTCAGAACCATATAATGTGTGTCTTGTTTACAAGTCACCTTCTATGGTGTATGGAGCGCCACTGGCTTTCTTTTCAGTTTGCAGAGACCCATAGTCCCAGATGTTGGCAATCCCAGTTCTCTCGGGTCTCTCAACTCACTATCAAGATTGAGAGGAGACAGCATGATAGTGAATGTTGTAGCTCATAAGTCTTACATTAATTTTTAGGACCCCAAGGTATAAGAAAATATCTTTTCATTTTAATTCCTATTTCTAAGATTACTTAGGGGGTAAAATAGTCATGAGAAAGCCAAATTTCCTCAAATTTGGCTTGGTAGTAAATTCAATAAATACCCTTCCAAATCATTTTCTGTTGTATTTCCAGTCACAATTTTAGATGTATAATAAGCTTTTAGAGTCTTGGGTACTTACCTAAATCTTCGATTAGCTTCAGACCTCTTATAGTTCAATCATATTTAATAGGCCTCAGGCCCATTAAATATAATTGTAACCATACAGCCTCTGCTTAACAGTAAGTGGAAAAGAAGGGATGCCACAAACCTTAATATTCACAAAGCCTGTTCTAGGCTGGCTTTTTACTGGAAGCCTGTGTCCAGCTCTGGGCTCAAAATGTAGAGAGATTGAGGAGAATTTGGAAAGAGTTCACTAAAGTCCTTAGTGGTTCTGGGAAATGGATATTGATGTAGAAAATAACAACAAGGGCTTGTTTTATATATTTAAATAGGTGAAAAGCTTTTCTTGAAGAGAATAAGTAAAGATTTATTGTCAGTTGAGAATTTATATTCAACTTTGGCATAAGAAACTATTTTTTACCACTAAAATTATTAGACTTGAAACTGAAATCCAGATGTAATTATGTATTTTTCTCTGAGGTACATAAAGTGGAGCCAGTCTCAGGGAGCTGAGATGATTTATGTCCTTCTGTAACAATGTGAGATGAGACAAGAAGTATTTTCTAAATGTTTTTCTTTTCCTAACTCTGGAGTTCTAATCCTACATACTAATCAGATTTTTGTTGCTGTGAGGAGAGATTCATTTTCTTCCATGGCTGTAAAGTGATTATCCAGCCATGTTCTTTTGGGCCCCTGGTAGGTAAGACATCATATAAAAGCTTGTCTCCTGACAGCTGGGCATTCCCCCTATTTCCTTTCAGAGGGTTCTCCTTCCAAAAATTTCCATCATATCTCAGTAGTGCCACAGGCTAATGGTCAAGATTTGAGTATGTTGTGCCTTTAGGGGACATTTAACATCCAAACCATAACATCCCTGTAGCCAAACATACAAGTCCTATGTCTTTTTAAAGACAAGCAATGTTCAAGAAAATCCATATATGAGATGGAATAAATTTCAAAAGGCAGCTGCCATTTATTGTTGCATTAAGATGATGTGTGTTTGAGTCTAGATAAAGCTATAAGGATCCCACCAGTTGACCACAGAAGAATAAAAGCTAACTGTGTTTACTACAAGAACAGATAATGACACTCCAAGACACAGCTTCAAAGAAACTGATAAGTTCAAGTAGGAGAACTGAAATACAGAAAGAAAAGCAGTTCCTTCAAAAGTTACTCAAATTACTGGTCTCAGAAGACAGGGAAAAGGTGACATTTGTCCATCATGATTCCCTAAACCCAGGTCTTATGCTTCTGATATTTTGTTACTGCCACCTGACTGTTCAGAGTTATTTCTGAATGCAAGTACTTTGAGTCCTCCTTTTCTACAATGAAGACACAACATTTGCTATTAGCCTTTCTTACTCCTGTAATTTTGGGTTAAATTATTTGCTGACCGGGCTGGAGAAATGGCTCAGAGGTTAAGAGCACTGACTGTTCTTCCAGAGGTCCTGAGTTCAATTCCCAGCAACCACATGGTGATTCACAACCATCTGCAATAAGGTCTGGTGCCCTCTTCTGGTCATACATGCTGTATACATACTAAATAAATAAATCTTTAAAAAAAATTATTTGCTGATCAATGTCAAAGGGTAATATAGCCTTAATAGTTGTATGCCTATTTCATAGAACTTCTACTGGGGGCAAGTCTAGCTTATTTGTTAGGGAAGAACTGAAGGTAGAGTTGGTTGCCATGACAATTGACCAATTGGGTGTCTATCTTCTCTATGTGGTTAGAACATCACATGCAAAGTAGTGAAAAAATGAAGCCACTGGACTGACATGTTAAAATAACTTTCTGTTCTACTGTTCCATTCTGATTATGTCAGTATGAAGAATGAATATGGATACTTAAATCTAAAATTAATCTATTCTTTTAAATACTTTCATCATTTATTATTTGTGCTAATGCCTAAATGGTAAATAATAATAGCAACAGAAAACTATGCCTTCTTTTTAATCATTGTTGCAATTCACTAACATCACATTTGTTCTAGTCTTGAAGACAACTTTTCATATTGTAAATACTGGAACCCAAGTTGGCCAGGTACAGGACAGCTGGAACTTGAGGAATCCTTTGTCAGCCTCCTAAGAGCTAGGATTACCACACCCAGATAAAATGACTCATTAATTATCTATCTATAATGAAGAATTTAACTTTCTTTGTTTTATTTACCATAAAGAAACATTTTCAGGGATTTGAATCTTAAGCAGTATTAATGGTATATAATTCTAAGAATCTCCAATTATTTCATGGACTGTTTCAATAAATTGAGAATTGTTAGTGTTAGTCCCCCGCCCCCGTCACCTCCACCTCCACCTCCCAGTCCCCAGTATTTAAAGCTGCACCATTATTTGTTTGCTAAAGACCACTGCTTTTGAGGGCCAGAAGATGCTGCTGCTTTGCAAAGATGGAAGCTCTTAGGAAATGCTTTACAAGTAGCCAGATGTTTGTAACTAAGAATTGTTGCATAATTAGTGGGCTCCAAAAAGCCTGCTCATGCACCAGGGATGGACTCTGATCCTACTGCCCGGTGGGCCCCTTAAGCAGACCAAGCTACAGAACTGTCTTGCTATGTAGAAAGTCCAGTCCTGTCCCATGCAGCCTCCACAGCTGTTGATCTAAACTTCATGAGTTCCCACTAGTCTGGTTTGGTTGTCTCTGTAGGTCTCCGCATCATGATCTTGATGTCCTTACTCATAGAATCCCTCTTCTCTCCCCTCGACTGGACTCCTAGAGCTTGGCCTGGTGTTCGACTGTGGGTCTTTGCATCTGCCTCCATCAGTCACTGGAGAAAAGTTCTATGATAAGTTATTTACCAATCTGATCGCTGGGGTAAGCCAGTTCAGGCACCCTCTCCACTATTGCCAGTAGTCTAAGCTGGGATCATCCTTGGAGATTCCTGGGAACCTTCCTAGCACCCAGCCTCTCCCTATCCTCATGATGTCTCCCTCCACCATGGTATCTCTCCCATTGTTCTCCTACTCCATCCCTGTTCTAGCTTGACCATCCCATTTCCTTATGTTCACATCCCCTATCCCCTACCCTCCATTGCCCACCCCTCATCCCAGTTTACTCAAAGACCTCGCATAGCTTTGAGGCAGGGGGAGGTTCTTGGATGTGTCTCTACTAAATGTACCTCCCCATGGGAGGTCTTATCTTCTTGTAGGGGGGAATAGAGGGTGAGTTGGGAGGGGGTGCTGGAGGGGCGGGAAGAGGGAAGAGAGGGCTCTTTGATTGGTATGTAAAATGAATAAAAAATTCTTAATTAAAAAAAAGAAAAAATTGTTCAGGAAATGGGCAATTAAATAGGAAAAAAAAGAATTATTGCATAAGATAGAAATTCTCAGGCCAGATGTGAGCATGCGTGTGTGCTTGTTGTAATGAATCTTAGTTATGGCATGCAAATTATGAGTTCTAGACTACATCAGTCAACAATGATCCTTAATATTTGTTTTGCAGTTTTTAATGTATATTCATGTTAAATCATTTGGTCATTTAAAGAGTACATGAAGTGGAAAAAATGGGCATTATCATATTTGTCCAATACATAATAAAATAAAGCTTGGAGAGGTCCCTTACCCAGCATTGCAGAATCTAGCACTCATTCTAAACATGGTTCACTCACCACCTGATGCCAGTACTATACACAGCCAGTCTTTCCATAAATAGAAGGATGAAGACACAGGTAGATAATGTCTCCAAGATGACCTAGCTCTGTGCAAGATGTTGCTCACATCTTATTTCTCTCTAATGGTACTCACAATCACAAAGAGGGGCAAGATCAACAAGGGAAATAGGGAATTACTGGTTGGAACATCTCCTAAGAACAAGCTTACTAAGTCAAAACAAAATCTTTTCCTGGGATATCAAATATAGTTCCTTATCTGCTAAAGTAAGTAGTCCAGACAAATTTACCTAAATTCCATGTTTCCCTGCATGAGGAACTGAAAGAGTCTATTCTGTGCAATGGAAAAAAACCAATGCTCAAGGCTAGTGTCAGGTTTGTCTTTGGAATCTACCATCTCTATTGGAATAATGTCACAAAAACCACTTCACCTCTCTCACACTCTCCTATTGTGTGAAATGGCCCATATTTAGCATTCAAGACATATCAATTACTGTGTGGAGTTTTACATGAGAGCTACAAAGACCAGCTTTACTATGTTTAGATCATAATAACAGTTAAAAACTCTGATAGTTAATCTCTAGTGGTTTGAAGGTTACCTATGGGTCAGGATGGACATTATTCTATCAGGAAGCTAATCCCAGAGTACTATGAAAATGTTTGCTATTATGAGCAAGGCATGGATTGAAAACTGCTATAAACTCACTTACACAGTGAAAAGACTTAGTCATTGAATTAACAAACAATATTTATTTGTAAGCTATAAGCATGCACATATGTGTCATTTGTACCTCTTATTCAAGTACTTGTAAGTTAATACTTACTAACTGAGGTGATATATTTGAAGATGATTTTAAGACACTGCACTTCATTGATTAAGAATCATAGGCCGGGCAGCGGTGGTGCACGCCTTTAATCCCAGCACACGGGAGGCAGAGCCAGGCGGATCTCTGTGAGTTCGAGGCCAGCCTGGTCTAAAGAGTGAGATCCAAGACAGGCACCAAAACTACACAGAGAAACCCTGTCTCGAAAAAACAAAACAAAACAAAAAAAAGAAACAAAAAACAAAACAAAACAAAAAACAAAGTATGATGTTTGCTCTCAACAGACACAACTTACTTGTTTCAGTGAGCTGCTAATTTTCCTGTATTTAGGCACAATAATAAATATTCTATGAGATTTTTTTTCGTTTTGTGTGTTTCTCTAATTAGGAAGATTCCAGAAAAGTCAAGGACTATTTTATTGTGACATTCCTAGAACAAATCATTCAGGACTTATAAATAGACTTAATATCTTTCCATTATTTAAACTCTTTTCAGCCTCCTTTATTTATAGCCACAATCAATCAAATGAACAAACAACAGCAATAACAACAACAACAAAACCCACTGTGATCTGCTGGGTTACAAATTAATGTCCTTTCCTGGTCTGCTTATATTTCCAGGGGCTGCCATTAAATGTAAGACGAAAATCACTCCATCCAATAAGTAAACTTACTGTTTGTGTACTACAGATCATAGCTCCTTATCAAGACTAATAATGCAGTTTTACTTTTTACAGGAAATGGAAACTCAAACCTCGACAAATGGATAGCAGCATTCGGAATGGCTCTCAAATGGGCAGTGCTGAAAATTGATCTGGTTCCTTGTCAATTGCATCGTTCAGAGATGACATCAGCAGCAAGGCTGCAGCCAGTGCTGGCATGTCGCCCTTCCCATACCACAAATAAAATCACACTCTGCGAAAACATAATCAGCTCCAGGTCTGCAACTTGAACCTTGAAACCTCATTAAGCAACTTTTTACCAACTTCATCAATAAGGCCTGGCCCAGGTTCTATATACACACACACACAGCAACCAATGCTGATAAAACATGTCATGCCATGTCAGCACCGGGGTATCATTCTAGAAGATTGAGACAGTCCTTGTGATATTTATTTCTGATTTTGTTTATGATCCCTTTTAGCTAACTGGAAACCCTAAGCTGGAATTTGTCATCAATGCCATGCTCTTTGGTCCTCCTTAGAAGTCCTGTTCCACCTCACCAATAGGAAAGACATCATGGCTCTTTACCTGGGGGATTATGCTCATTGAGAATCACGAGGGATGCTGGTGTGGGTCTTCTTTTCCTGATCTGTGAACAGCAAAGGCACAGCTGATGTCAGTGTGAGAATCAGACACTGCCCTTCATTGATTCTACAGCTCTAAAAGCTGTCCACCCTCCTCTTTCCCCAACACATATGAACAAACTTCTAGAAGGAACATAGTATATGCTCACTATATATTTTAGAGCACAGAAAACTAGCTAGAACTGCCAGATATTACTAACACTTTTTTTGACCATCAAGTTACATTTCCAAAGGAAAATAATTAAAGTTGTATACCATTAAAATATGCAACTAAGATTAATACACTGTAATATACAGGGATGACTTACTATTTTAAGTGACTGGTAAAGCCTCATGACATTGGCAATGATATCATGGTCCCTTGCTCTCATCTAAATGAGGCAAAAGGAACCCGGAAGCCTCACATTTCTACTATGTGCTGTAATTAAATTGGCAATGTACATTTTAAATTTCAATGAGCATGATTAACTTTATACTTTCTAATTTAATATTTAGACCAAACTGACAGGTCAACCAAAAATACAAATCTCACAAGAATGTGAATTTTAATTCCTCCAGGCAGTACTAATTGGACTCAGTAGGTTAGAAAGAATAAAAGAGAGAGGCCATGAAAGCAAGAGGGCATGTTAGTGGGTGTCAATGAAATGGGAGGGGAAAGTTGGGGCAGATATGATTGAGATATATTATATATGTGTGTGTGAAATTGTATATAAATAAGTAAAAGTTACTCAAAAATGTAGAAGAATAAAAATGAATGTATACTTAATTCCTTGTTATAGGAATTACAGAAGCATATTATGACTAGACTCTCTTGCTTTAGGTAGCCTTTATTCATTCAATGTATCAGTTCATAGCTAAATTCCCAGAATATTTGTCAATAGGATAAAGGATAAAGTGTATAAATGATGTTGTTCAAAATGGAAGCAATGCTCAGTTCAGTAAACAGAGCTGGTCAAAGTTATATTTATCTGGTCCAAATCTGGGTGGGTCTACTGTCAAAGCATCATCATATAAAGCAAGACTCCCAGAGACAATACTTATTTTAAGACTTTGTATCAACTATTTGGAAGAGGATTCAGGGGTACTCTGGGTTTTAAGTAATTAATGAATTAGATTGGAGTTCCCATAACTTTCTTTGCTATTTCCAAAGTACTCCATATTTGTTTTTATGCCACAGAACATCTTTTATGTGGGTCCATTGCACCCAGAGTCTAAGTAAATATGAACATTATACATTTAGAAACCAATATCAGACATAGAAAAGGAACCTAGGAAAAAGTAATATAGTATTTTTCATATTCATTGCTCATATATAATGCAGAGCTATTGTTCGGGGATACGCAATGAAAACACATAAAAATATGAAGTCTGTAATACTAAATTAGTCTGGGATTTGCTACTTTAATATTTACATTTCTTTTTATTTTATAAGTAACAAAATAGAAGATTGCTAATTTTTAGTAATGTTTTCAAAGTTTCTCTAAACGTTAAAACTGTTACTTTAAGAAGCAAAAGTCAGCACATAGTGCTTCAGACCAGAACGTCTGATACATTGGTATTAATTTTATATAGAATGAAGTGCTGCTAAAATCTTGGCCAGTTACTCCCCAATGCAACCCAAACGCAAATTGGTCTGCAAAAGCAGACTCACTTCTCATCCAGAAAGTCACACAATTGAGCAAATGCAGAAAGCAATGAACCTTTCACCAAGCAAGAATGCATGCCCTTATTGCCCGATATCCAGGCATTGTTCCCATCCACTCCCCCTTACCTGCTCTGCTGCCTCTGGAGCAATCTGACTCTGGAATAAAGGCACAGCAAACTGTATCTTTTTGGGGCTGTTGGGCTCCATGGTGATGATGAGAATAAGACAGAGCGGTGAAGCACTCAAAAAGGCAAACCCCAAGTGGTATCCGGAGCGCTCCTGAGGCACCCTTCACCAAGCCACACGCAGTGTTTTGTAATAAATCTCTGTAATTCCAGCCTGAACAAGTGAAGATATCGAGGTTTGAGCAACTCCCTTCTTCTCTATCCAGTGATGCCTGGCTTGCCTGATCCCCCACCAATCCTTTGGATCCTCTCAACACAATTGGGAATGGAAGAATAAGCTAATTGTGTCCCTGCTCACTAATACACATGCCAAGCTTTCACTCAGCAGCTAATTGAAATTGCAGTGCTAACCTTGAAGGACCCGCTGCCCTGGGATTTAAAAGAAAGGCTCTATCCACTGTACATTACTAACCGGCTGCTCGAAAGTGCAGCATAAGCTCCCTCTGAGCATTACGGGGATGGGTCATTCATTATTGATGAACATAAAGCAGGAAGTTTTGAGAGCTGGGGGCAGGGCCTGGCTATAGAATCATGTCATTTCTTTGTAGCAACTTACAAATCAGACACCTTTGCTGTTTCACACTCAACCACCACATCGATGAGCGGTTATCAACAATAAGCCGCAACCAATAATATCAGCTATATCTGTGCATCGAGATCTGGTTAGGTTAATACTGCCCTAGGGCTGAGCAGATCTTAGTTCAAGTTCCACTCTTAATAAGCTCTGTGGCCCCGAGCAAATCACAACATATGTTTAGGCCCCTACACTTTCAATGGAAAAAAGGGGACGTTAGATTAGATGACCTTTAAGCTCCCATTCTGTTCTAACATTCCATAATTATAGTTCATGGTTTTAGCTTGAGTAGAAAGTATTGAACAGCTAAATTTAGCACCCAGCTTGGATGTCACTGCTGTTTCTATGGCCTTCATTTTGTTCCTGATGGGGCCAGTTACATCCTCTGACTTGGAAGAATTCAGAAAGGAGTGGAAAACGTCAGTGGAAACCCAGTGGTGACTGACAGTGTGGCTTGTTGTCAGTGATGGGGTTTTACGCAAAGATGAAGACTTGAGGAAAAGCCTAGAAAGGATCATCTTCAGAAAGCTGATGAGACAAGTGGCTGTGGTCACAGCAGAAACCGACTTGATCATCTCAAGTAACACCGAACAGTGGACGGCCATATGCCCAGATGGGTTCCACAGAATTCACTGCTCATTGAAAGTAGCCTGGAAATGAGCCTGCCTCAATAAAAAAGAGAACTTCAGTTCTTTACTTTTCCATTTGAACGGTGTGATTTGATGACCACTGGGTTTTAGAATGCTGTTTTTAGATTCATTAAACGCATTTTGACATTGTCTAAAATTGTAGGTATTCACAAATGAAGCTCCCTTTGTTTTGAAGGTCTGTTTCTATAACAGAAATACATATCAATGATTTACTCATACAATGTTCTGTAAAGTATATAGAAAGTAATATCTATTATTCAAGTAGTTTCCTATATATGCTAGAGGAACAGCAAATGAGATACTGACGGGAAAGTAATTTTAGGTGAGAAAAAATGCTGACAGCAGGAAATCTTGTGAAAGATTCTTCTCTGAAGAGAGGAAAGCAAACTTACCACGCATAAGATTCTAATGGTAGACATTACAGAAGCCCCTAAAAAGAAAACCTTCATTGAGCAAGACCGTTACTGATGGTATTCCTCTGAATAGTGGTCAAAATACTATGGAAAAGTAGACAGGCTTTTTAGTGTGAAATTAATCCAGAATTTGCTCAGCAGTCATCAAGAACTTGTACTTGGTAGGCCCAAACTTGCACCCTCACTCTGCTACTTACCAAGACGAACAACTCAGGCCATGAGAGAATGTTTTTTCCTGTGAGGTTTAGATGAGTAAACTCCTAAAAGGAGCTGCTCATAACATCAGCCTCTAGCCACTCTGTAGCAGATAGCAATTATAACTTTTCTAGATTTTTTCAAAGAGCTTAATGACACACATTTATAGCAAGACTTACTAAGAATCTCTACCTATTAGAAAATTTAATGTCAATAAGAGGAGAAGAGGATAAAGTGAAATTCTATGAGTATATTATAGGATGAAGACCAGAAAGTGTGTATGCATGTTCATATGTATATGAGCAAACAGTGTGTATGTGTTTG
>CABHPR010142536.1:6969-39647 GCA_902168415.1 Peromyscus melanophrys | reverse complement strand
TATACAAATGTGCATGCATATGCATGTGAGATACAGGATGGCATTGGGTGTCTTCCTAGATCACGATCCTCTTTATATATTGAGGCAGTCTCCACTTGAGCCTGAAGCAGGATGATTAGACTAGTCTAACTAGCCTGCCTGTTCCAGGGATTCCCATCTTTGCATTCCACACTCAGAGAGCACAGACCCACACCATGCTCACAAGACATTTATATGGGTGGTAGGGATCTGAACTCTGGTCCTCAGGATTGCTCAGTAAGTGCTGTACCTGATGAGGCATCTCCTTGGGTTTAATGCTGCCTTTTTAACAGTTTGACCAAAGATAGTACCTAAAGAAACTTCCTGGGCCTTTTAAGATTGCTATCCTTCATCAGTGCAACCGGCTTCTGTGTGCTTGCCAGGACTCAGCTGAGTGGCCTTGCTTTTAGGAAAATGCTATGGATTTGTTTCTACCCAAACAGGGGTTGCTGGGGCATGGGAAAAGGGGTCAAACAATCTCTTCTGTCAACATAGAACATTCAGTATACCTCCACTTAGCACAATAGCTACCTGTCTCTGTCTTAATTATTTAACATTTTGAAAACCTATTCACACAGCAATTCAACACACTTACTGCCAGGCTTTTTGCTAAGGCATTAGAGGAGAGATTGTGCTGAAAGGTCTTATTTGAAACCCTTTTAAAGCTAAATTGTTAGGCCTGGGGACATGCCAAAGCAGGTATGAGAACTTAGAACTGGGTTTCTAGCACCAATATGGTGGCTTATAACAATCTGTAACTTCAGTTCCAGAGGATCTGATGCCCTCTTCTAGCCTCCGAGAATACCACAAGCATGTGGTGCACAGATACACATACAGGCAAAACACCCATACATATAAAATACAAATAAAGATTTCAAGCTAAATTGTTAGTCTAAGAATCATATAATGTAACTAAATTTAAAGTGATTGAAAAACGTTCAATATGACATTTACCCAACACTGAAGTATATGCACAAACCAGAGCCTCTGATTGTATGAAATGGTTAGGTATATATTTATTTTCATTAGAGATAATAATAATAACAATAATAATGTCTACCCTTGTATGGTAGGTACTTTATCCATGTAGTATTCTAAGTGCTATGCCTGTATTAATGCTGATAATGGCCACTTGCTGTTTGCCCTATTGCTATCTATGCCTCTCATTTCAAATGAGAACATTGAGAAGCAAAGAGTTTAGGAGATTTGCTTAAGTTCTTCCCACTAATGAATGGCAGAAACATAGATAGATTTCAAATCCAGGCACTGGATTTTTATCACAAAGCTATTCGAATGCAAAGGCTTTTGGAACAGTCGGGAGAAGCCACCAGAACCTCTACAGCCACCTTGTATTCTAATACATAAACACCATGGCACGTGAGCTAATAGAAGGAGGTGATTGCAGGATATTGATCATCATGGAGATCATCTAGACATAAATAATATTTTTTTTTAAGGAACTGGGATTTCTATCTCTTTCCCCTGCAACTGTTTGTGTATCTATGACAGCAGAGTGACAAGAGAGAGCAGATGTGAGAGCATGGTACCATCTAGACTATGACAGGATAATGCTATGCATTTTCATGTGATTCTCATTTGGTGCTTAGCGTGAGTCTCACCTTCCATCCTGGAAAGAAGACAAACCTAGAAAAACAAGCCATGGAGAACAGACACTTCTGGATTCTGGCTCTAGATGAACTCCCATGCAATAGATAGCACCAAACTGCTAATCCTGGGAGTCAGTTATCCTGAATGTACTTTGCAGCTTCTAGTAAAGTCCCATCTGAAGGTGACACCACACGGATATGAGACTAGTTACTGCTAACCCTTGCCACAATTATAGGTGTATGAACAATGACCATTGTTTAGTTCACTCACTTTGGAGACAGTTTATGTATCTGTTGATACAGCTACAATTTTGTATCCAGACATGAGATGCTGCCATAACTAAAACCACTGGCACTGGCTTTGGGATGTCATTACTGGAAGCCAAAAAGTCTTCATGTAGAGTTAGTGGAAATCTAATAGGCTTCAAGGAGGCCTCAATAAAGGCTCATAGGAAAGTGAAAAAGACATTGTTGTAAAGTAGAGGAAAGGAATGGCTCCTTTGGTGACAGCATGGAGTCTGCCCTCACACGCGTCTGTGACAATGCAGCAAAGAGGCAACCTACCCGTTAAAGTCAGCAATCTGGTTAAGAAGATTGCCAGGGGAAGTGCAAAATGTGAGAGCTAGAAAGATACTAAGTGGGGTTAGCTAGATCCAGAAAGACAAACACCGAATGTTCTCTCTCATCAGAGACTACTAGCTCCAAATCTTCAGTTATGAGTGCAGTTCTCAGCCTTCATCCTAGAAACTTCTCTTTGAAGTAGATGGAGACGGTTAGAGAAAACCACACCAATCAAAATACAGAGTTGTGGAGCCCAGTGCCAGTGGATACATGTACGAAACAAGTCCCGCATATAAAGTTTAGGGGACATTTCCAAAGAGGAGGCAGAAAGATTGTAAGGGCCAGAGGACCAGGGAGTTTGCTGTAAGACTGTGTCCTAATAATGTCAGAAGCTACACCAATGAAGTCTTACCACATGACTGCCCTGAATAAGTGCAACAACAATAGTCATGCCAAAGTGGACATGGAAAGACCACAAGACCTCAAGCCTGCACAACGAAATACAGGCGACTGCTTTCCACAGTTCCTTAAGATCCTCATACTGACTACATCACGGGTCCTTATGTGCCCTCTCCTCTTGTCTCTAGAAGGCTTCCTATCCTACCTGCTTTATTTGTACCAGATTAGATTCATTCTCCAATCTTACATACTCTGAAGGGGATCTTCAGAATCACACAATGAAAGGAATTTTTCAATTTACTTTCTCTCCTAGAATCTAATTGTGTGTGTTTTATGTCCAGTTTAAATTACTGTATGCTTTTCCCCTCATATTATAAATCCTACACTTAAACACAAACACAATCAAGATGTTGGTTTCCTCATTATGTAAGATCAGTTGGGCTCTACCTTTATTATAATGTAGGTAAATGTAAAAGATTTCAATAAAATCAATTCTCCCAAAGACTTCAGTCCATCTTTTAAGTACTATGTTTTATAATTTTTATATTTAGTGAGCACTTAAATATATTTAAAATTTCATGGCTTTCCTAAGAGAGAGCACAAACTTACCCTTTGTTACTACTTTATAGCCATACATATTAGCACTGATATACCATCGTATACACAGTTGACCCGGAAGCTGTTATTATTTCTTGCTACCCCGACTGCCCTCCAAACACTACAGATACATAGTCACTAAGGGCAGCTATTTGAAGACTGTCACCTGATATATAGTGCTTTATTTGTAGAAAGAAGGAAAAGGAAGAAATTGGAGAGGAGGAAAAAGTGGAAGAGAGGGAGAAGAAAAGATGCCTATTCCATTCTTTAAAATTATTCCTTATAATTTCTTTTTTTAAAAATAATTTCCTCTATTCTTAAGAATTTCACACATGTACATAATGAAAGATGATCAAATATACCCCATTGCTTCTCTCCAACTTCCCCCATAACACCCCAACACATTACCCACCCCCCAAACTCATGCCTTCACCTTCCTTATATGTACAATATACTTCATAGGAACTACAATAATAATTGGAAACCATCGAAGGGGGAATTATATTGTCATGTAGGTCCTCATATTTCAGATAAATGATTTATTTTTGCTCATAATTTCAGAGGGTTTTTAATCCATCATGGCCAGAAAGACAGCAATATGGTTTAGTTCATGGTGGCTGCGGGTGCTTAAGGCAGAAGCTTTTCACATCACGGTAGACCAGGAATCACAGAACAGACAGGAAATGGATAGGAATAATACATCCACAGGATCTGTCCCAGTGGCATGATTTCTCTTCTTGGGTCTCAGCTCCTAAGACGGCAGAACCTCTCAACATAGCACCATCAGCTAGAGTATGTAGGTGTGGAGAACATTTCATATTCAAACTATAACATTCCACTGCTATTCCCCAATTGTTCATGGACAACTTATATCATAAAATACATTTAGTCTGACCTGAAGAGTCATCACATCTTAGCATTTCAATAATGTTGAAAATTCCAAAATTTAAACTCTCTTTTGAGACTCAAGGCAAATACTTAACCATGAGTCCCTATTTTAAAAAGTGAAAATTGAATATTTTAAATATATGATGATACAGTATATATAGTCTCATCCCCCAAGGGAAAAATGGAAGAATAATAATGAAAGCTGAAAGCAAAGTAAGATCAAACTTCTATAATGCAAACATTAAAGTCAGTATCGCTATGTTCGGTATTTGGGGAACATGGTGGCATCATCTGAGCTCCAACAAATTTTAGATTACTCACTCCATTGGTCTTACTATTTTCAGACAACATAGCATCTCTCTTGAGATGTGTCCATTTAGTGCCAGGACTTTCTTTGGTAGATTACATTTTCCTGGCCTCTCTCACATTCTGGGGTTTCCTTTTGAAACTTAGATTTCACCCTAGTGGCTTAGTGGTTTACCTTAATCAGGAGATCCCCACAGGAAACCCAACTCTGCTACACATAACCTCAACTCATAGGCTTTTCTTTGGAATCTCAGGGCTAGATTTTATGACTCTTGCATGTCACATGCCTGCAAAATGGATGCCATATGGATAATTCAAAATTTTGCTGCCAACTCAGTCAGTAGATGGGATCTTTTGAGCCATGGCTGAGGCAGCTTCTGTGTGCCTGTATGGTTAAACCTGTGCAAGACCTCCTTGAGTAGCCCTAGGGGTAGTCTCCTTAAAGGACAGTCTTTTAAATGAAGTTGAAACTTTACTCCCTGGAGCCTGCAATGAGTGACAACTTCTTAATTCCCAAAATTTCATCAAGTCTCTTTGGTTTTTGTTTGTTTGTTTTCATTGTTCCTGTTATGGGATGTCTTTCTGTATGCTGTGAATATATGCTGTTCCCATTGGTTAGTAAA
Organism: Peromyscus melanophrys; assembly: GCA_902168415.1. NCBI lineage: Eukaryota > Metazoa > Chordata > Mammalia > Rodentia > Cricetidae > Peromyscus > Peromyscus melanophrys. The sequence continues at coordinate 34,648 of CABHPR010142536.1, read as the reverse complement.
TAAAGCTGCTTTGGCTTATGGCAAGAAAGCTTATAGCCAGGCACAAAATCCAAGTAGAGAGAGGGAGAAGAAGGACAGAGTGGGAAAAGACACCAGCCACTGCCCAAGGAGCAGCAAGATGGCAGCAGACCAGTAATGCCACCGCCACATGGCAACTTATAGATTAATAGAAATGGGTTTAGTTATAAGAGCTAGCTAGCAAGAAGCTTGAGCCATAGGCCATCCAGTTCACAATTAATATAAGCCTCTGTGTGTTTCCTTGGGTCTGAGCGGCTGCGGGACTGGGCAGGACACAGGAAAACTTACAACTATAGTTCCAATAAAAATAATTTGACTTCTTTTTAACAGAACCAATCTCTGTAACAACTGCAGCCTTTTTGTCCTCAGCTTTGAGCCCATTTGTGCTCTGTTTCTGTATAAATGGCACATGTTCAGCATCTTTCTACTCCAGTTTTGCTCCTCATTCTCACTGTAACCCTGGCCAAAAGCAGCTAGCAATAACAATGCTACAGCCTGAAAGCTATACTGTCTTAAATTTTTTGACAAATTAATTAGTCCATTCCTTTCTAGTTCTGCCTCAGTCACATTTTTAGGATATGGACAGAGCATATACAAATTATTTGATAAATGATAGCATGGATGGTCTCTAAGATCTAATCCCAGAGAGTTTTGCACCCATCTGAAGCATCATCTGTATGTCCTCCACTGCCTATATTTCTGCTAGCATTGTTTTCTTTTGAACTCCATCAGAACCAGCCATTAAACTCTGCTTACAACCTGCTCAGGTTTCTCCAGCCTGCAAACCCAAACTCTTTCAGATTTCTCCCACAAATCAGTTCCAAAGCCTTAAGGGCCCCATGACCTGGTTTGAGCACAGCAATGTCCCCACATCTATGGCACCAATAGTTTGTGTCATTTACTTTTATATTGCTATGACCATAATACCAAATAGAGATAACTTAAAGGAGAAAAGATAGTTTTAGGGGGTTCAATCTACCACAGCAAGGAAAGCATGACAGAGAAGCCCAGTTCATGGCATTGGGAGCCTATTATAGAGGCCAATCTCATCATGGCAGACCAGGTTTCCTTCTAAATAGTCATTCTTTCATTCATTTGGTGTTTTGGTACTTTTTCTAAGCTCAACATATTCTTTCTACCTTTTCATTTATATAATTACATAATTTACATAATAAAACTGAAGAGAAGACAGGGGAATCAAAGTAGGTGAAAGATGAAGTGCCTCCACTCTTTTTTTAAAAACTTATTCTTTTCACATGCATTAAATCCCCACCTCAGTTTCCCTTCCCTCCATTCCTCTCAGTTCCCCTACTACCTCCCCTCTTCCCCAGGTCCACTCCTCTTCTGTTTCCCTTCAGAAACAAGCAGCCTTCCAAGGTTATTATCTGAACACAGCATAACAAAAGGCACAACCCCTCAGGTCAATGCTGGAAGAGGCAACCCAGTAGGAAGAAAAGAGTTTCAAGAGCAGGCAAAATCATCAGAGACACCACCCACTCCCACTACTGGGACTCCCACAAAACTGTGCAGCTATAAACATATATGCAGAAGACTTGCTCAGATGCATAAAGACTCTGTGATTGTCACTTCAGTTTCTGTGAACCCCTATGAGGCCTGCTTAGATGATTCTGTGGGCTGTGTCCTTGTGGTGTCCCCAACCCCTCTGGCTCTTACAATCCTTTTTTGCCCTCTTCCCTGGGGCTCCCCAAGCTCTGTCTAATGTTTGGTTGTGAGTCTCTAAATCTTCTCCCATCAGTTGCTGGATGAAGCCCTTCTGATGACAATTGAGCTAGGTACCAACTTATGAGTATAGCAGAATATCACTAGGAATCATTTCATTGACTTTGTTGTTGTTGTTGTTCATGTTTGGTTCTATTCTAGGTCTCCTTCAATTCTTCTACTCAGCAGATATTCTGAAAATATCATCATACCTCAGCTAGAGACATTGGCAAACTGAACCATATGATAGTAAGCCCAATAAAGAAAGACTTCAATGACCAAGTCTCCTCAAGTTGTTCTCAGTCTTACCTTCTTAGATATCTTTCAAAAAATATATAGTAGACAATACATCATAGGAAAAATTAAATGGACACTAATTAATTCCACGGCTAATATGCTATCTCCAGACCAGTTCTTCAAAGAACCTTTTAATACTTTCAATTTTTGAAATTATAATATAATTACCCACTCGTGAATATCCCCCTGCTCACTCTCAAATTCCTGGCCTCTATTTTTTAATCGTTGTTACACACATACATATTTGTAAATACATAAATAAATCCCTGAGTCATTCGTGTGATGTATTAGATAAGTGATGTATTCACACTGCATATATTTCTACTTTTTAGAGAAATTGTTTTTTAATTAGACCATCTCTATAGAAGGCAGAAAATTGTTTGTGTGCTTTCACTGGCACAAAAAGGTCTATTTGACAAAAATATAGTAACTGTTTCTATCTTTACAGATCAGCAAATTGTTAACTTGCAATTGATATAAACATCTATTACTTTGTCTTTCTTTTTTTTTGTTTTTTTTTTGTTTTTTGTTTTTTTGTTTTTCGAGACAGGGTTTCTCTGTGTAGCTTTGCGCCTTTCCTGGAGCTCACTTGGTAGCCCAGGCTGGCCTCGAACTCACAGAGATCCGCCTGCCTCTGCCTCCCGAGTGCTGGGATTAAAGGCGTGCACCACCAATGCCCAGCTTACTTTGTCTTTCTTAATTGTAACTTTTTACTTTTTAAAATTATAATCACATCATTTTTCCCTTCCTTTTGCTCTTTCCAACTGCTCCTATGCAGCCCCCTTTGCTCTTTCAAATTCATGGCTTTTCTTCAATTGCTGATGTAATATATACTTATGTATATGTATATATATATAGCAAAATATATTAGGAATATACAAAATACATATATTTATATATTATTTGTATATTCCTAAATACATTATATATATATATATAATTTGTATATTCCTAATTATAACTTGCTTGGTCCATATGCTACCTATATATCTTTTTAAATTATCACTATAAAGTATTCTTCTATCTTGCTCAGTTCATTTACCTCCACAGCTGCTTTGTACAGTATATATCCTCCCACTTGTAACTATATTTAAACAAATGAGTCTTTTTATGGTCACAAAACCAAACCAAAGGTCAAGACTCTGAAAAAGCCACAGGTTTGGTGCTGAGAGGGAGACAATAAAGGGTGGAAACAAATTACTGTCTAGAATTCATTATATACATGCGTGAAATTGTTAAAGCACTGACTTCAATAATAAATAGGAATATTGCCAGAAGTAAATGCATATCCTTTGATTCAATAAAAGAAATTTTCAAGTATATTTACAAATTCTGAAATAAGTGTTGAATGATTAAAACATGGTTGCCACCTTTGGCTTCGTGTTGCAATTCAGCAGTTTCTGGCTCTGAGTAATCGCTGAACAGAGGTGTGCTTGAGCATGTGTGTGTGTTTCCATGCACCAGATAGGCTTATTCCCGTCGACAAGTGAGCTCAGGTGATGGAGTGTTAAGAAGTAGAACACTTTACTGATTAGGGTGAGTCATTCTAGCAACAGCAAATGTCTTCTTCGTAAGGACACGGACCTGTGTTGGTTGTCTGTGGGCTGTTTGCCTGTTTCTCGTCCAGTTGGTTGGTCATGACTCTGGTCTGGCCAATAAGCCAAAATTGCTTCCTGATTACATTTACTTCCCAGCAACCTCCTATCAGGATCCCTAGTGGCATCTCATTATGTCTGCTTCGTGATATTTTAAAATATTCATCTCTTTCTATGATTTTTCCAACCACCTAGTTTTAAAATGTGCAAATTAATGTATGACTCACTGTACTCTTACGTAACATATGCATGAGGCTCTTGGAAGCAAAGACAGCTTCTCAGTGTAGAAAGAATATGAAACTTCTAACAGGTCACAATATGCTGAGCCTTATTTTCCAGGAATGAGTCACGAAGTGAAAGTGATGATAGGTGTAGGTACTTAAGAAAAGACGATAAGGAAATCAACTGACATTCTCGCCTGCACTTTGTAGAAAATGAAAGTAAAATTTTATTTTCTAGGCGCATCTCAGATCATGTACCTCTCAGCCACTCCTGAACTTTATTTTGAATAACCCAAGACCTTTCATAATACTGTAGTTTTTAGACATTTGTTTGGAGAATTCTATCGCCCCGCTCATGCAGTTCATCTCTTCCTTTAGGTCCGGATTCAGCTGTTCCTTATTCTATACTGCCATCTCAGATTCTCCAAGTGTTCTGTTAAATTGTCTTCTAAGCTTTCACTGAACTTTACCCATAATTGTTTCTGTTTTGTTTTTCCCAGTTGAAAAGTGATTTGGGGGCAGGAGTGATAGCCCAGTCAGTAAAGCACTTGCCTCACAAGTGTAAGGGACTGAGTCTGGATGCCCAGAACCTTCAGGAAATGCTGCTGGGCCCAGTGCTACACAATTGTGATCCCAATGTTGGTAAGATGGAAGGCAGATGGTGGATCCCTGGAACTCAAGGGCCAAGATAGTCTAGCAGATTTGGAAAAGTTCCAGGCCAGTGAGAGACCAAATCTCAAACCAAAGATAGAACAAGACCCAACCAAGGTAATTGTCCTCTTACCTCTTCATGCATATGCATACATGTGCACATATGTACCCACATACATCTGTGCACCCAAACACATGAACATGAAAGTAAATTATGTCAGTATTTAATGTAACTGGTGGATATGCATTGATGTCTACATCTACCCCCAAGCAAGCAAGATGCTTAGCATGTCCTTGTCCTGATACTACTCATAGCAAAGCCACCTCTTACTATTACCTACTATTGTTTCAATAGGGTGTCTCTGTGCCTGGGATTTATTCTGTCAACCAAAATGCAGCCTTTAGTAAGCTTTTTAGAGATGACTCATAGATATTAAACTTTCTAAGTCTTTGTGCATCTAAAATGACTTTTCACCCTTCTACTTGAGTTACTTTGATTGAATAAAATACTGTAAGTTCCAGATTTTTCTTTCAAAACTTTGATAATCCTCTACTGTTAGATAATATCCAATGCTACTGATTTTATTTCAGAGAAAGCTGTCACGAAAGTTCTGATCTTTTCTCTTGAGAAACATTCAGTGTATTTTCCCCTTAGCATTCTCAAATTACGTTAGGGTGTGTATAGATGTGGGTGGCAGTCTTCTATTCATGCCTCTCAAAAACTTTGGATTTTCCCAATATTTTAGATGACTCATTTTATCCTGAAATTTTTTTTCAGTAATCTTGTGGTTTGAGATTGCTATTTATATTTATAGCTGGCATCCTTGTCAAGAGATATCATTAGACTAGATCTCATCAGAATAAATGAAGCCTTCTTTTACTCAGTGAATATAAACTTTGAATATAGAGACTGTCCTTGGGCATTTTGGGGAAGGAGCAAGTTGGAGAAACTTCCCACACAAATAATTTTATTTAAGGTCTGGGTCCCAGGCCCTGCTGGTTGTTGTATGTTGCTTGTTAAACCAACCCCTGCCAAAGCTATCCAAGCTTGCCCTGAAGATACGGGGACCAGTGGTTCCCCTTTGATTTCCCTCTTTGCTGTTCCATGACGGCTCAGGCTCTACATCCCATTTCTCCAAACCCTGCCCACACACAAGGGACTCTCCAAGGGAAAGGAAACACCCCTTGTATACTAAACAATCCTTTAGGGTTTAGCCTAAGCAAACCCTGCTGCTGCCAACTGAAATAGGTCTCAAATAAAGGTCAGAGAACTGCCCAGGGGCCCTTCTACTCTGTGTTTTGGTCATTCTGATTCTGGGGTTTTTCACAACTTCCTTGGGAAATGCTGGTTTGACAATGTAGCACCTTCTCCTGCAATTCTCTCTTTTCTGACTTCTCAAAAAATGGTTCTATCTACTATTTACCTTCCATTAATCCATCAAAAATTCTGATCTTTTGAGTTCTTTCTTATTACAAATAATTTACATATATATAGATATATGTCAAGTGCTAAAATATTTTTATCATTGAAGTTCATCTCAATAATAGGACAGACAGAAGCCTAGCATTATCTTGTTCTTAATTTTTATGATTTCATATCAGTATACATTTAAATGATTATTCCATGAGTGTCCCCCATGAGAACACAATAGTCCTATAAGTCCCCACTTTCTGACTCAGTAAATTGAGAGAATGGAAACAGAAATACAAAAGTAAAATATCAAAAGAAGGGCTCATGGAAAAAGAGTTTTTAATTTTCTATTAGTAGAAAACATCTATGGAAACATTGTAGAGAGAGAGAGATTCTGAGCATTTGGAGCGGATGATGGATGTGGAATCTGAAGATCTTTTTGAATGGCATGAAGGTTGATCCTGATGCCTTGCTGAGCTCTAGTTCTTCTACTTAGGGGAGAGAATGTGTCACACAAGATTGTCAGGATGCTTTTCATTTTAATTACTGTGACTCTGAATAGAAATTGGAAATCAATAGACCTCCAGATAGAGACCACCAGACAGAGGCCATGCATGGTTTGTGCTTGTCCTGAAATTAGTGAGGCTAGGCCTTGGTAAACTTGGTTGTTCTTTGCATTCTTTTCTGTAATTTATGAGTTGCTCTGTTTCTACATTTTTCTCTTATAATCCTTAGTTCTTTTTCTTTCCACCAGCATTCCCCCAATAACTTACTTTATTGCCCTGTCTATAAATCTCTGATAAAGTATTAACTGATAAGAAAGGAGTCAGCATATAAAAATCCTGAACAAATGGCTTTCTGTTAGTTATATAGAGCTTTTGGGGGCAATATTCATCTTTTATATTTCAAGAGTCTTTTTTCTTTATTAGAAAAAAGTTTCTAACCAAAAAATCATGTAGTTGAACAAATCTACCATCAAAAACCTAATTTTCTTTTAGATTTTTGGAAACTTAAAAGATGGCTTTTAATTCTATAGCATGATCACCTAAATGAAAAACATAATAAACTGGCTACCATGGAGTGCAAAACAGTTTAGAAAGATAAAAGTTATACTAGTTAAATAATATACTACATAATAAATTTGGTTTGGAAGGACAAGCACACCGCTCAACTTCTTAAATTACAGTCCATTGAACAACAGCCTGTTTCATCCTGCCTGTTATTAGGTCTACAGAAAATTATACCTATTTTTAAAGTTCTATATTTAACCTAAAATGTGGTTTCTCCCCTTCCCAGTTGATACTAAAATGATTCATTCTTATTCTTTACATTCATGTGCATTAAAATATTCCCACATACTTTTGTCAGGGTTTCCAGAATCTCAAATTGGAACTAGAAAGTGCTATAGTGAGACTATCATGATCTGGCTGTAAATATCTGTGACCACACTGATGGCCAGGATTGATAGATGATCTCATTCACTACGTGAGTATCCCCCCTCCCTCCCCATTCGATGTGTATTCCTCTCAAAGCTGAGTGCTCAGTAGAAGAGATTATGTTTCTACTATAAAAGAGTATTCTTTAGTCAATGGCATATGAATCACTGTATTTGACTCTTATCCCATGTAAAAGCTCCAAAAAGAGCTGTCTGAACTAGCTAACCTAATAAAAATTTTAATGAAAGAGATGTAATTCCATAGTAATAGCTTGAACAGCACTAAAGTGTGAGCTGCACAGAACTTGTTGACTAAGAGTACAAAATGCAGGAGAGATTCTATTGATTTGGATCCATGCAATTTAAAAATAAAAATCAAATTTATCAGTTGAATAACTAAAAATATCTAGTAGTCTCTTTTGTGTGTGTGGGAATTATATGCCAGCATTTTTCCAAGTGATAATTCTCAATCTAAGGAAAGTTCCTACCAAAAGTGTTTTGACTGTTGAATTCACATGCAGTCTAAGAAACAAACCTCATAATTACTAACACAGAATAATTAAGCTTATAGAATACTGAAATTCAACACTGCTAGTGAAAGCTAAAATGCTACCATTACTTAAGGAAATCATAAGATACATCTACTTAGCAACTATGTAACCAACTCTACTGTCAAGTGTTTACCCACGCTCCTGCCCCTACCATGCTCATAAGAAATTCATAACAGCATTGCTCATCACAGCACACAATGGAAACAAGGCAAATGTTTATCAGCAATAAACTTGGGAAACAACTATGAAGGAATATTCCAGAGCAAGTAAAAAGCATGGCTTATTACTAAACATCATAACAAGAAGAATATATATTGCCTTAGTTGTGTTCTATTGCTGTGAAGAGACTCCATGACCAAGACAACTCTTGTAAAAGAAAGCATTTAGCTGAGGGCCTGCTTATAGTTTCAGAAGGTTAGTCCATGAACATCATGGTGGGAAGCAGACAATCAAAGCCCTGGAGCAGTATCTGAGAGCTTTATATCCTGACCCACAGGCAGTGGGCAGACAGAGAGAGACTGGGCCTGATGTGGGCTTTTGAAACCTCAAAGCTCATTCCCAGTGACACGTCTTCTCCAGCAAGGTCACACTCACTCCAGCAAGGCCACACCTCCTAGTTCTTCTCAAATAGTCCACCAACTGGTGACTAAGCATTCAAATATATGAGCAACGGAGCCATTCTCATTCAAACCACCACACACGGTATGATTTATTCATAAGAGACTAAGAAGCAGGCAAAGTTTGATTTTAATAAGAGCACTAGCTACTGTTACCTAGGGTCTTCGGCCTGGTACAAGTTACAATGAGAATTTCCAAAGTTCTTGATCAGCACTGTGCTGCTACCTGTGCTGGTTCTGGCCTCATAGGTGTCGTTCACTCACTGTGCTCCTGGCCAAGTTCACACCAGTGCAGTGTGTACAGGCGGTGCTCTATCCATATAAGTCCCACACCCCTCCTCCCCCCAGTTCACATCTACAGTCTTTGAGAATTGTCCTTGGCTTCTTTCATTGGTTTAACCACATGTGTACAGAGCCGGAAGTGAAAGGACCTTCTGCCCTTCACACAGCAAGATGCAAGCAACACCTGACCGGCATGGAAAGCTACCAGCCCAATTCTTTCCCTCAAGACATATAAATGCAAATGTAATGGTCTCTGCCTCACTCCCTGTAAGATCTGGCTGAGGCTGGGACTTGACCTCCAATGTGTCCTTTGCTTAGTTTTTTTTCTCTCTGCCACTTCTGCTCACTTTCAGTTATGACTGGCTGTCTTAGAGTTTCTATTGCTTGAAGAGACACCACAACCACAGCAACTCTTATAAATGAAAGCACTTAACTGGGACTTGCTTACAATTCAGAGGTTTAGTCCACTGCCCTCATGGTGGGAAGCATGGCAGGACACAAGTAGACATGGTGCTGGAAAGGCAGCTGAGAGTTCCACATTTGGATCCCCAGACAGCAGGAAGAGAATGCCACACTGGATCTGACTTGAGCATCTGAGACCTCAAAGCCCACCTCCAGTGATACACTTCCTCCAACAATACCACACCTACTCCAACAAGGCCACACCTCCTAATACTGCCACTCCCTACAAGCCTATGGGGACCATTTTCTTCCAAACTACCACACTGGCTATTCCTAGAAATACTTCCTTAACAAATCTCTTATTGAAGGATTCTCAAAGTTGTCCTCTTTGAGAATCAGACTCAAAAAGGCAATTATCAAAGGAATCATTTCCCTTTCCCTTTTAAAGTATTTCACTGACTTTATCTCATCTCTCTTCCTGTCTTGGACCATCAAAGGTTTCACATTAACCAGGTGCACTGTCTAAGAGGCCTAACTCACGAACCACTTATGAGTTCATTGCTCTTCACTAGATGCAATAGATAGGTAGGAACAAGTCATCCCAGGAGACCCTATAGTCACCAGAAAGGAGAACACTGGCTGGTGAGTGTGGAGGTGGGGGTGGTTTTCAGAAAATGCCCAGAATACAAGCTTTGGCTGGAAAAAGAAGATGGGCTGGGCATGAGAGACAGAAGTATTAGGGCAGTTTTTCAGATGTTGGTCACCTGGGCAGAAGAATTTTAAAAAGACTCAAAACAGGAAGTGCTTTGCCCAAAATACAACTCAACTTGATGAATTCCATTTAGAACTAACTCTCAAGTGATTAATATTCATTAATTCTCTGTATGGACAGTGAAATGAATATGTTATGATTTAATATATCAAAGGGACTCGCAATCATGGTTAAGTGGTTGAGAACAGGGCAATTTCGACATCGCCTTGATGAAACCCAGCTGGCTTCATGCATTGAGTGCTTGCTTGATGAGAGTTCACACAGCTGAAAAGCATGTTGATGCTACTTATCCCAATTCAGAAAGCTGATAGGTTTTTCTTTCTCTTCCTTTTTTCCCTCAAAATCTATTTTAAGGCTTAACAATATGAACAGCTGGTATCGTGGGTTCTAGAAATAATTACAGAGTATGGAAATAAACATAAAATTATGTAATATTTCACATGGAAATTTCAAAAATAATATACTTCAACTCTATACCTCACAATTTCAATTTACTTGTGGTGTCTAACATATCCTTATTGACATTTTACATGATAAATATTATATGATTGACTTCATTCAAGTGAATGATAACCAAAAATCAGCAAAAGAAACTATAATGCAAAGAAAGATATAAAGAAAACCAAAAAATTCATAAACACAAAAGCATGCACAGACTAGATGAGGCTGAAACACTGCAACATATCAGGGATGCTAATCTGAGCATGCTAGAACTAGAGATCATTTTATTTTCTTTTTCTCTGTGTGTTTGTATGTGTGTGTTTCTGTGTGTATGTATGTATGTATGTATGTGTGTGTGTTTCTGTGTGTATGTATGTATGTATGTATGTGTTTCTGTGTGTATGTATGTCTGTGTGCATATGTGTCTATTTATGTGTATGTATGTGTCTCTGTGTGTATATGTATTACATGTATGTGTGAATGTGGAATATGAATGTGTAGTATATGTGAGCATACATGTGAGTGCATGGATCTGTGTGCTTACTTGCTCATGGATGCCAGATGATACTGGATTTTCTGCTCTATCATTCTCCACATTATTCTTTTGAGACAGAATCTGTTACTGAACTGGAGCTAGGCTGATGGCTAGCAAGCCCACAGAATCTTCTTGTCTCTGCTTTACACAGTCCTGAGGTTACAGATACATGCCTAGCTGCACTTGACTTTTATCCAGGTGCTGGGATCAGAGCCAAGGTCTTCATGTTTGCACATGACCTCCCAAGACATCTCTCCAAGTCTTCTTAGTACCCATAAACTGTGTTATTTATTAGCATCTTGTGTATAAGATCATCATCCTTCTCACTCAATTTTCTATTAACTTGAGTGTTATTTGCTTTTGCTCTTGACTCTTTTAGGGGGCCTGGCAACCAGCTTCCAAATTGTGATACACACTTATTCTTAATTATCAATGTTCGGTCTTAGCTTGGCTTGTTTCTAGCCAGCTCTTCTTAACTTAAAATGATTACCTTTTGCCTCTGGGCTTTTACCTTTTCTACTTCTGTATATCTTACTTTCACTCTTCGTGGCTGGCTGAGTGGCTGGGTGGCTGGGTGGCTGGGTGGCTGGGTGGCTGGCCCCTGAAGTCCTCCTTCTCTTGCTCCTTCTTCCTTTCCTCCCAGATCTCTCCTATTTATTCTCCCTGCCTGACAGCCTCACCTATCCTTTCTCCTGCCTCAATATTGGCTGTTCAGCTCTCTATTAGACCATCAGGTGTTTTAGACAGGCACAGTAACACAACTTCACAGAGTTAAACAAATGCAACATAAAAGAATGTAACATGGAGATCTGCCTGGCTCTGCCTCCCGAGTGCTGGGATTAAAGGCGTGCGCCACCACCACCCAGCCAGCCTGGTCTACAGAGCGAGATCCAGGACAGGCACCAAAACTACACAGAGAAACCCTGTCTCGAAAAGACCAGGCATGCCTTCAATCCCAGCACTTGGGAGGCAGAGGCAGGTGGATCTCTGTGAGTTCGAGGCCAGCCTGGGCTACCGAGTGAGTTCCAGGGAAGGCACAAAGCAACACAGAGAAACCCTGTCTCAAAAAACCAAAAAAAAAAAAAAAAAAAAAAAGAAAAAGAAAAAGAAAGAAAGACAGAAAAGAAAGGAAAAGAAAAACAAAACAAACAAAAAAAGAATGCAACACATTTTTGCATAATTAAACAAATGTTCCACAGCATAAGCAAAAGTAACACATCTTAAAATAATATTCTACAGCACCCGAGAGTGAATGCTATACGAGCATGGACGTGGTTCAGAAAGATCACAATGGCTTGAACGATTTAGGTGGAGTGGTGTATGTCGGTCCTTTCCATTTACATTGCCTAGAAAACATCGTAAACCAGGGAGCCTTGAAAATGCCAATGGAACTGCTTCTATTGGCAGTAGTGAGGTTGAACAATCACTTTTTTAACATCTTAGATTGACAAATACAAAAAGGGAAGGAATAAGCACATTTAAACACACACATGGGATATTTATGTGGCAGAAAGAAATCGTATTTGTGAAGGATTCCTTTAAGTAACTTCTCTGGGACCCTCAATTCCTGGTTATAAATGTCAACCAATTTGAAGGTCTGCTACAGGAGAAAGAAATATGAAGGACACTTCAGAGAAAGGTACAGCTGATAAAAATATGGTTCTTGTCGAGGGAGTTTTCAGATATCAAGTTTCCATCATGTTGAAATGTACCAGCTGCAACTCTGTGGGATGGTTTATCTCACTTTTGGCATTTCCTGTGAGTCACACTTTATTCCTTCTCATTGATGAGTATTTTATAAACACAAAACCTCAAAAACATCTGCATTGTTTTTTTGTTGTTGTATAAATGGACTAATAAGCCACCAAAAGGCTCATGAAGTTGACAGTCACCTAGGCTGAGGCTGACTTCCTATGAGCACTCCTTCCCATGATGAACTGGATTCAAATTTGAGAAGTGGCCAGCTTCCACCCTCGCACTTCAGACTCAGGCCTCTAACTCTTTGGAAATGGTTAGAGGCACAGCCCTGGGACAGCATACATATGTGTGTGTACAGATGAATCTATAGATGTGGACAAAAAGATCTTACAGACAGGGTCCACAAGCAGGCAAGTTGCACTGAACTGGTAAAGAGCAGAGAAGCCAGAACCTAACCCCCCCCCAATCTCAGAGCTATGACTTTATTTACGTGTCTAAGAATATAACAATGGGGAATTCTCTTGGCATTTAAAAAATGGGGACTATCTGGAATTTTTAAAAATGATCATATCAGTGGTGATGTTTCTTAACTCTTGATTAGAAGACAGATGTTCCCTGCCCTTCTAAAGGTTTAAACACACTTTTTCCATGTCCAGAGGCCAAGTGAGCTGCCTAACCGTTTTGTATTAGGAGTTATGTCCCAGCACTGTGGTGACTGGTGTGATGCCTGACAGTGTTGCACTTTCCCGGGAAGGCTGAACCCACGATGCTGCTGGGACTTCATGCTGTGTGGAGGTTACATATGAACACTGGGCAGAGTGCACAGTGTAGGAATTTCAGCTAGATAGAGTGAACCACAGAACTGACCTTGGATGGTGACATTTGAAAGCAAGTAGAAGGGCTTCCATAGAAAAGTCATTTCCTCATCATGGACACTAGTTAAAAAAAAAAAAAAAAGGCTATTGTGCTTTTTAAGTTCAGTTACTACTGTGCTCGTACCACGGTAGAGAAGAACAGATGTTGTGCCCTACTGAAGCACACAGGAAACCATTTGAGAATTAGGTCCAAATTCACAAAGCCTCTTAAGTTCATCTCTTCTTTGTCACCTTTCCTTATTCACTGCCTATGGATTATTGTCCAGACCATACAGCGTTAAAGATAACAATATGAATATGGGCTGCAGATGTCGTTCAGTTGGTAGCATTTGCCTAGCGTGCACTAAGTCCCTTGTTCCATTTCTAGCACTGGATAAAGAAAACAGGCATAGCAGCAGTATTACATATTGAGCTTGAGTCTGGCCTAGGCAGCATGAGATACCCATCTCAAAACAAACAAACAAACAAACACTACAAAACTTCAAATAAAAAAATAAAACAGATTTCTGTTTCATGCAAATCACACCAAAAAATAGATTTTATACATATTGTAACTTGGTGTGAGACAGTCGGACCTAGAAGCATGAACAAAGATGCCCCAGGTAGAGGAAATAATGGTTTAAATGAGTCTGCACAGAAGTTATATAGTAGAGAGCTTTACCTCGCGGGCACTGATATCCCGTGGAGCTGTTCCCCACACAGGTAGCTCTGAGTAGCGTACATTTAGCAGAGCAGAAGGGTTTTGTTTATTTCATTTATGATCAGTGATTGGTTATTCTTCTGAGCCAAGGACACTAGAGGATTTCTAATCAAGCTTTGGTGATGTGACAGTGTGCAGCTTCGGATGGCTTGCTGCAGAGCAGAAGCCAATTAGAGGAGCGGCAAAGGTGGTGTAGACAAAGAACTTCATTACGATGAGCTTGCTGGTGGGAAAACAGCAGGATTCCCATCTGAAAAGATGCCCCTCCTTGCCAAGAGGCTGGTTTATATAGGATGTGAATGACCATCTACAACTGAGAGTCTCCTAACAGGTGAAGACTGCAGTGGCCAAATGACGCACATCGGATCTCCATTGCTGAGTCATAAGATGGTGGCATGCTCTGTAAAGCTCAAAGCAAGGATCATTATTTCCTCATGCTGTTCTTGTCACTGATTCACCACCAAGACAGTCTCTGACCTTTTACACAATGACTGCACGAGGGGTGACAGCTGTCCCAAAGCCATCTTGCTGATCTCCAAACTTAGAGAAATAGAAGCATCAGACCCTCCTAACCACGACAGGAGGCAACAGTCTGAGGAGATTAACCAAGGTGTCTGCATCAGAGCAGGGCTTAGGGTTAAGCTTCAGTGATGTCTGGCACTCTGGAGTGACATGCAATCTCTTTTTTAGAGAGCTATTATATTTGGAGTGTGTAATGAATGCCAGACAAGCTCCAGGCTTAGGGGTTGGGGAAGGGCTCTGTGGAAGAGGAATCAGGAAGAGGTGACTCACCCCCCCCACACACCGAGGTGGGTTTGGTTACTAAGAACAACAGGAGGCTTTGAGGGACTTGGGAATCAGAAATGTGGGAACAATTCACTTTCTTTGCTGCCCTCAATTTAGTCTCTTTAAAATGCGGGTTGGACTGCATGCTCTCTGAGCCCTAATGTTCTGATTTTAACACAGAGTGAAGTTCACTTCAAAGTCAGCTGAAGAGCTGCAGCAACAGAAATAGACCTCGGAGTATAAACACTATGTTATCCAGAGAGAAAACAAAGATGACAGACTACATGTTTTAAAATAAACTCACTCACTGTGGTTTTTAATTCTCAATTATAACCTTGAACTTTATGAGTATTGATTTCCTAGGATAAGAAAACCTATAAGTGCTTTCCTAACTATCTTTCTATTCATTTTAAATAAGGTCATTAAAACCTCTCTCCTTTTCCTTATCCCTCATCCCCCTCTCTCTATATATATCCTTCTCCCTTCTCATCTCTCTCTCTATATATATGTATATACATACATATATACACACACATATATGTATATACACACATATATGTGTGTATGTATATACATAGATATAGATGATAGATGATAGATAGATAGATAGATAGATAGATAGATAGATAGATAGATAATAGAGATAGATATCTCAGTTTCAATATCCCTTTGCCCTCATCAAAGGGACTTTTCTTTGTTCAACTAAATTTTGGACATAACAAAAAATTAATCACAATGTGTTCTGAGTATAAGAAAAAAACAAAACAAAACAAACAAACAAACAAAAACAAGATAGCATGCTTTCCCTAAAGGGAACAAAAGCTTTGTGAAGTACTTCAAACATTGAAGCAGAGTATTGCTGACAACACCATAAGACAGGGACAGAAACATAGTATTTTTATTTGCTTGAGGTCATATAGTAACTGAGTCCTAGGCTAGAGGTTCAACTCAGGGTGGTTTTGAGTAATGGGTTAGATCAGGCCACCCAACTCAGAAATCAACAGAGAGGTAAAAGGCAGAAAAGGAATTTAACCACCAGGTCCACACTGAGAAGACAGATAAGGTCAAGCATCTCAGCAGATCTTCAAGCCCCTGCCCTGAGCCTTGGTTTTAAACAGAGGAAGAAGTAGACAGGGCATCCTGGGTATCCAGAAGCAAAACGTAGCCATCAGACTCTGACCAGGCCAGTCAGTCATCATTCAGTCCAAGTCCAAGATGACTCTGGAGAAATCCCTATGGCATGAAGGGATATGCTGATTCCCATGAGCTGACTGTTTATGCCTTAAGATTAGTCTCCATTTCTGTTCTGGGGTAATTGCTTCTAGTTAGTGGGTCAAGCTCATCCTCGGATGATCTGCTGTGACACTTTACCTGGAATCTAAGGTAATTCAGTTTTAAAACAATAACAAGAGACTTTCTGAAGATCTGGAACACAGCATTGTAAAAGCTGTCAGTAAAACATCTTCCTGGCCAGGCGGTGGTGGCGCATGCCTTTAATCCCAGCACTCGGGAGGCAGAGACAGGCGGATCTCTGTGAGTTCAAGGCCAGCCTGGGCTACCAAGTGAGTTCCAGGAAAGGCGCAAAGCTACATAGAGAAACCCTGTCTTGAAAAACAAAAAACAAACAAACAAAAAAAACCACCTTCCTTACTTTACCCTTGTGCTGTCTGTTGTAAAAGGAGATGAGATAAACTAGGTATGCCTTGAATGATAAATATGCCTACATACAGAGTTCATTAGGAAGCTGACCCATATCAAGACAAAGGGGACAGGCTGAATGAGGGAGAAATGCCAACTATATCTATCTCATCTCCCTTCCACCATGTCAATATGCCCTGTTTTATTTTTTGAGACAAACTTTCACTATGCCCAGGCCGGTGTTGACTCATAGTGTCCATCTTGCTTCACCCTCCCAGATGCTGGGATTACTGGCATGTGCCACCGTGCCCAACAGATCTAGTACTTTTAAGCAAAATAAATTCCTAAATTGATGTCATGTATTTACTATTTGTCTTCATCTATCCTTTCCTGCAGGACTGTAAGTCCCTGCTCTGCCAATAAGGAAACAAATTTGGAATCCTGTGTTCCTACAACAGCAGTAGATTTGAAACGAGATCTAGCTAGTCTCTCAAAAGCTCTTCTAAGTTTCCCCTTACATGGATGAGATTCTCATAGATAATCCTGGCTTTTCAAAATGCATAGAAAGGATATCACCCTCTTTCCTCAGAGAACAGGAAGCAGTTGTAAAATAGGATGAAGACAAGAACAATGTTAAAAATCTATCATTCTGTTGCCCTTATGTTTCCTGGTGGACCACATTTCATCCCTTCCCAGCCTTTATTTTACATCTAAATTAGACTACACAATTCCTGGACTAGACACTCTGTTGAGATCAGGCTGTGCCCTGCTCAGTCACTCCACACTGTTTAAAACAGTGGGGCTTTGGGCTGTGCCTTTCTCTAAGGGACTCCATTTTATAAGTGACATTTGAATCACTGTAAGTACAAATACAGAGACAGGATGACTCTGTACCTTTTTGTGGATACAAACAATACCGTTTGCTCAGCACCATCCATTAGGCACAGACCAATACATAAATTATTCCTAAAACTACAAAAGTATACCACCCTATCAACTTAGCAGTGATTGGGACCATATAAACACATGAGCACATTAAATCATATCGGGACAGGCAGGACCAAGAGCTCATCGACCAACCAGACCCAGGGAAATGTGAAACCCACCTCACTTGGAACCCATAAGGAAGAGGACACCTAACAAACACTGTGATGGAAAAAGACTGATAATCTGTTATTGGTGAAATTATTAAGGCCACTCCACGTAGTTAAAAGGGAGGTTTATTTTGTGGGGTAACTTACAAGTGAATGGATAGTTTGCAGAGTCTGGGGAAGGTGTATCGCAGTCCGGAGGTGTTCTCTGGAGAACTCTGCTGGGTCTACCTCCAGCGTCCAGGGCCCAGGAACTAAGAGAGCCCATGCATCTGGAACCCGGGTCTTCAGCGTCCTCTCTCAGCCCCGCCTTGTAGTCGTGACCGTTACCAAAGCCTCAGTGGGGGTTGGAGCTTCCAGGTCAAAGCTGGAATGGCTACCCACTACAATCTGAGCATCTGGTGGGGTGTGTGTCAAGGGACTCAGGCCAAAAATTCAGGACTGTCTCAGCTGACTGAAGCTTGCTTCGGCTCTGCTCCATTTGCGCTGCTGATGCTAGCTACTCAAATGACCGTGAGCAGTCCATTTGTCTGTCTGGACCTGGTCCTGCACTTCAACTTTATGGCATCCACAGTTTCCCACCTGGTTTCTGTTTCTGCAGCTCACCCCAGGGAAGTTGAAGTTTTACTCAGACCTGTGACCCTTGGCATCTCCAGTGACTCTCCAGTAG
Source organism: Peromyscus melanophrys (assembly GCA_902168415.1). Taxonomy (NCBI): domain Eukaryota; kingdom Metazoa; phylum Chordata; class Mammalia; order Rodentia; family Cricetidae; genus Peromyscus; species Peromyscus melanophrys. The sequence continues at coordinate 16,243 of CABHPR010142536.1, read as the reverse complement.
GGTTTGTTATCTTACCCCAGCAGAAACTCTTATCATATCTACCAGCCCTTCTACCTCTGTCCCCAGTAAGGCCTCTTTGTACCCCTTGACCTCCACAAACATGTCTGTCTACATGTTTGACATAGTGTGATCATGATACCCTCTCAGCCTCAGATTCCCAGTTTAGTCACTTCTCTCTTAAAATTTCCTTTCTCTCTTCTCTGGTTAATGAGCACCTATTTATCCTAAAAGTCAATTTCACATGCAACTTCCATTTCATGAAAACTCTGTCTACCCATATCTGGTAAAAACTTTCCTACTCCAAGTTCTTTGTTGGTTGCCAAGGTAGAGTGCAGGGTGTAGAGCAGGCATGTTTCAGACATGTTTCCGATACCTGTCCTTCTGATGCTTGCTAATGAGAGCCTGGAAAACACCCTCTATGAGGCTCAGATTCTTCAATTATAGAGTAGAGAACACCATTTCTACTTCAGTAATACCTACCTTGCAGTGCTGTTAAAACTGACTATATAATTCCTTGGTCATTGGTAACGTATAAACAGACAATGATGTATAATTTCTAACTCTTAAAGACACTTTCATGGGTCCATAACTTTCTGTTCTTTGATGATGTTCTGGCATTAGCAATCCAGTCTATTCTAGTAACTACAAAACTAGAGTCCAGTTCCATAAAGAAAACAACATTCAATCTCATAGGTAATGTCAAAGTTTTCTTGCCCTCTCTATGGAGGACAGAGTAGAGTGAAGAAAAGTCATGGCTGGTTAGTTAAATAGCATCTAATTCTGCCTCCTTCTGTGCTGCAGAGACCCCAGTCTAGGCCTCTCTCATGTCCTACATCACTGGTAATGGCGTATCAGTTCTCTAGAGCTGAAGACACACTTCTGACTCTGTTGACTTTTGTTGGTTTTGGGGCTTCTCTCTTGAAGAGCAAGGCAGTTCACCTGTATTGCCCAAGTGTTCTCAGGTTACCTCCATTCGAAGGATCTGGCAACCACTATTGCTCCATATACCATAGCTCCCTTTTGAAAGAGATTCGTTCTTTTAATATCATGCCAGATAAACTAATTTATGAAGGAACATGGAGTGGTAGAGTCATATTTTGCCACTAGGAACCAATGTAAGTAAATGGAAAGCCCATTCTAGTAGTTTCTCTTTGTAGCCTTTGATCCTAGGTTTCTCAGGCAGAAGTCTAACTGGCATTCCCTTAATAGCTAAAACAAAGTTATAAAAATCTCATCATAGTCCTTATTGAGTTGAGGGTATAGTGAGGTGAGGAAATGTCGAAGAAGACCGTCCAAATCTCATACAAACAAGTCTCTCTAGTCTGCAGCTTTGCCCCATTACTCAAGCTGGGCTACATGGGCACATCAGTAGAAGCATCTTTTCTTTTAGCAAGTCACCTGTCGCGTGGGTAGACTAGTACATCCCTTATATTCTGAGGCATTGTGTTGGGGAGATAAGTTTTCTCTTGACACTGTTATATTGTGCTTTGTCACAGGAATTCATTTTAAAACTTACTAACTGATAATGGATTAAACTATGATCATAAAAGTCATCAGGGACCAAGGAATCTTTTCCTTGTCTTTCCTTTGCTGGGGCCAAACACTACCTTAACTCTTTTTCTCTCTGCCTAAAATCAATTTTGTTAGCTTTCCTCTCCCAAGCCTCTTCATTTTTCTAATCACACACACACACACACACACACACACACACACACACACACACACAAATGACTACCGTACAGCTTTGAATACCCACAAATCAGAAGAAAGTGACTGGTTAAATCCCAGTTATACACATAGATCTGTGTTGCTCTCAGTCTTCGTCACCAAAGGTTCTTTGCACCATGGGTAGTGGTTAAAGTAGAGAATTCAAATGCTGAGTCAAAATGCTGGGTATAAGTAACTGTGAGCCCTAGGCTGCAGATGAATCATCTATATCAACAGCCCTCAGCTAAGGCTGAGAGAACAGTGCAGAGGAGAAGGCAAAAAAGAATGTCCGAGTGGAGCTGTGAAATTCTGACTTCTGAATGTGGCTTGGCTGTTATGCACATCCACTCAACAGCCGCTTTTGTTACCTTCATAAGACCTATAAAAGCCAGTTGGGATTCCAGTTTGGGCAGGGGAGAGGACCCTGAGATCCCCTCATTTGGGGAAGGGGCCTTTAGCAGTTGATGTATGACAAGGGAAGGTCATTCCTCTGTGAGGACATGACCCCTGGTAAGTTGTCAATGCCCCCAGTGGGTGGTCCCATTGCATGTGGGGACAACACCAATTATACTCATGGGAAAATTATCAACTTCAATAATCCCTCTTTTTTTGTCCTTTATTTAAGTTCCTAACTTTCCTGTGACCTAGTCATAAACAATTGCCTTAGATCACTTACTTTTCATCTGTTCATTTTTATTTTGAGACAGGGTCTTGCTAGGCAATCTAGATTAGCTTTGAATTTGCCATCTTTTTACCCTAGGCCCATGAGTGCTAGATTACAGACATATACCCTATGTCTTTAATCTTATATAGACATTTAATTTAAATCACAGAAATCACAAGTGTTGTTCCTCCATCTTATTGAGGATTACCTAGAAAGAGGTGGTCTTTTACCTACCTGAGACCATTCTTCACAGTCCATATTCTACAACAGTAGTTTACATGCATGAGACAGTAGAATCCTACCTGAGAAGTCCCAGCTGCACCACACCCACTTTCCCAGAAGCCCTGGAGTTTACAGATGATTGCTGTCATGTGGGGGTCATTAGTTTCTCATTTAGTCTTTAAAAATGAGGTCAGAATTGAGTCCTGTGGAGTTCAGTGACCAGAACAACAATCATCATTCCCTAAATTGTTCCAACAATAAGCCCAATAGTCTAAGTCCGAGGTAAGGAAATGTCAGCTGGGGCTCTTGTCTTCCTACTGGAATGAAGAAAATATTAAGGAGTCTAACATAAAATAATATGAAAACATTATCCTCCATGGGCCATTAGGACTAAATGACTGACTGGCATTCTCTTGGTTTCACCATAAAAATGAGAACAAATGAAATGACAAGAAGATTCTACCCTTACTCAGCATGAGGTCCTGAGAGAACTACTAGAATCAATATAGTATGCTTCTTGGTAAGAAAATAATTTTTGACCCAGAAGAAATGACTGGTTATTGAAGCAGCAGAAAGCCACCTGTACAGAACTTTCACAGAGATGCAAACTCATAGCCACGATCCCCATACATGTCCTTCTGAGGCTTGGGGAACACAAACAAGGAAGGCTCATTCATTTATAGGTTCACATAAACAAGGCTGACAGAGAAAAAGATGAGCTGCTCATATTTTTCCACTTCATCTTGTGAACACTTCACTCTGGAAATTATCACCCAGGCTCAGGTCTTTGGGATTGCCATAACAAGATTGTTTTACAAGGAATGCAGCTCAACTGGTGTGGGGTGAGTTACTTTAGACACTACAAATGCACACTGAACTAGGAAAGGAATACTTTACCAAGAGCCTGACACAATCCCAAATATGTAGCTGCTGCAGCAACTTCCACCCTCACATGCCAAATGTATAGAGAGGGAGTTTAGATATATTTAGACTACAACCCAAGCTTTTCACAGTGAACATCAGTGCAATGCCTATGAGAAATCATGCTGGATAATCCTCTATCACCATTCACATATGGTGGTTCTGCCAAAATTTAGTTTGTCTTAGCCACATGTGACAAAATATTTACTTAGTATTTTAATTTCCACAATCCATGAACTATTTCTTGTGAGACACAACACTACCATTTCCCTGTTCTCAGATTCATGGTTGGATGTGTAGTGTTTCAAGAATTCCATATTTTGTAAGACAATGTAAACATCATATTCATTAAAAAGAGTGTAGGGGAGAGTTATAAGTGATTGGCTTAATTCTAAAACTCCAGGGATCTAGTACCTTTTTTGTTTGTTTGTTTTATATCATTTCACTTGTCTTTTGGCTCAAGGGCAGAAATTCTTTAAAAATCTTTGCAATTTCTCCTGTGTCATCTGATAATCAACACCATTAGACAAAAGTTGGATCCCCAAAGCAGCCCTTTTCTCCTATTTTTTTTTTTTACCCCATTGCTATGTGGGTCTAGGAGACTCTATTACTTCACAGAAACACTGTGGGTGGGCAGGGCTTTAAAAGTCCTTACAGAAACTTTGCTGTTTGAAATGTTTTATGAGGAACTCTTTTTAATCCTTCTCAGATATTAACAAAAGATCCTAAGGACTCAACCTGGATTTTATCTTTTCCAGAGCTACATTTTTTTTTTTAGTAATTTTAATGAGACTCTGGTATATACGACACAGTTTTATTTTAAAGCAGACAACTTCTAGTCCTATTTAAAGTGTATTTTCAGTTCATTTCTTGTTCTTTATATTTCATTGAAGAAAAACAAGGCCCATTTCTCCTCTTTTCAAAAAATTACTTCCTTTGAGATTATAATTACACCATTTCCCTCTTTCCTTTCTTCCCTCTAAACCTGGCCACACAACACTCCTTGCTCTCTTTCAAATTCATGGCCTCATTTTCATTAATCACTGTTACATGCATATATGGAAATACATATCTAAATACAGCCTTGTTGGTTGATCTGTGTAATGTTCCTTGCATTTTTTGTTTGAAGGACTGACCATTTGGTATTAGATAACCAACTGATGCACTCTTCCGTGAGAAGACCGTTTCTCCCATTCTCAGCATTTCCCAGTGGCCTGTATTTTGTTGTGCAGACTTGAGGTCTTGTGGTCTTTCCCTGTCCACTTTGGCATGACTATTGTTGTTGCACTTATTCAGGGCAGTCATGTGGTAAGACTTCATTGGTGTAGCTTCTGACATTATTAGGACACAGTCTTACAGCAAACTCCCTGGTCCTCTGGCCCTTACAATCTTTCTGCCTCCTCTTTGGAAATGTCCCCTAAACTTTATATGCGGGACTTGTTTCGTACATGTATCCACTGGCACTGGGCTCCACAACTCTGTATTTTGATTGGTGTGGTTTTCTCTAACCGTCTCCATCTACTTCAAAGAGGTTTCCGGGATGAAAGCTGAGAACTGCACTCAAAACTGAAGATTTGGAGCTAGTAGTCTCTGATGAGAGAGAACATTCGGTGTTTGTCTTTCTGGATCTAGCTAACCCCACTTAGTATCTTTCTAGCTCTCACATTTTGCACTTCCCCTGGCAATCTTCTTAACCAGATTGCTGACTTTAACGGGTAGGTTGCCTCTTTGCTGCATTGTCACAGACGCGTGTGAGGGCAGACTCCATGCTGTCACCAAAGGAGCCATTCCTTTCCTCTACTTTACAATGTCTTTTTCACTTTCCTATGAGCCTTTATTGAGGCCTCCTTGAAGCCTATTAGATTTCCACTAACTCTACATGAAGACTTTTTGGCTTCCAGTAATGTCATCCCAAAGCCAGTGCCAGTGGTTTTAGTTATGGCAGCATCTCATGTCTGGATACAAAATTGTAGCTGTATCAACAGATACATAAACTGTCTCCAAAGTGAGTGAACTAAACAATGGTCATTGTTCATACACCTATAATTTTGGCAAGGGTTAGCAGTAACTAGTCTCATATCCATGTGGTGTCACCTTCAGATGGGACTTTACTAGAAGCTGCAAAGTACATTCAGGATAACTGACTCCCAGGATTAGCAATTTGGTGCTATCTAGTGCATGGGAGTTCATCTAGAGCCAGAATCCAGAAGTGTCTGTTCTCCATGGCTTGTTTTTCTAGGTTTGTCTTCCTTCCAGGATGGAAGGTGAAACTCACACTAAGCATTGAATGAGAATCACATGAAAATGCATAGCGTTATCCTGTCATAGTCTAGATGGTACCATGCTCTCACATCTGCTCTCTCTTGTCACTCTGCTGTCATAGATACACAAACAGTTGCAGGGGAAAGAGATAGAAACCCCAGTTCCTTAAAAAAATATTATTTATGTGTACCACACAAGTGCAGATGCCGACAAACACAGAAGAGGGCATCAGATCACCTGGAACTGGAGGTACATGTGGTTGTGAACCATCTAGTGTGGGTACTGGAAACTGAAACTTCTCTTCTGGAAATGTAGAAAGTGCTCTTCAGCACTGAGCAATCTCTCCAACACTAAACTCCATTTCTTAATGAAAGACTAGCTAAGATTCAGGAGAGTAAATGGGATATGGTACTGTTGGACTCATCTTCAGAAAACTGTCTGTAATAGAAAGATGACCAAAAAAAAACCATATAAGGACATTGATTTTAGGGATATATTACTTATTCCTGATGACTATAGAGAAAAAATTTAAAACACTGTTGTTGGTTGTTTTTGTTCTTTGGTCTTTTAGGGGGCCCACTGCCCAGCTCCCAAGTAAATCACACATAGAGGCTTATTCTTAATTATAAATGCCCAGCCTTAGCTTGGCTTGTTTCTTGCCAGCTTTTCTTAACTTTAAATTATCCCATCTACCTTTTGCCTCTGGACTTTTTCCCTTTTCTTACTTCTGTATATCTTACTTTCACATTTACTCCATGATGGCTGGCTGTGTGGCTGGCCTCTAGCATCCTCCTCTCCTTGTTCTCTTGCTCCTTCTTCTTCTCTCAGATTTCTCCTTCTGTTTATTCTCTCTGCCTGCCATCCCTGCTAATCTTCTCTCCTGCCTCGCTATTGGCTGTTTGGCTCTTTTTTAGACCATCAGATGTTTTAGATAGGCACAGTAACACAGCTTCACAGAGTCAAACAAATGCAACATAAAATAATGCAACACATCTTTGCATCTATAAAACAAATGTTCCACAGTATAAACAAATGTAACATATCTTAAAATAATATTCTACTACAAAACACTCCATATTTCTTGTTCCTCTGTGACCAAATTATAAATACAGATATAACTGTAATCTTTCTGTTCCTTACATATTCTTGTCATCACAGCCATCCTAAATTCAAGATTATAATAAAGCCATTCACCTATTTCTTCTCACGGAGAATCCAAAAATATATTTTCATAATGAAGTAATCACCAAGCTAAGAGCTGTGTATGGATAAAGATTTTTTTTTAATTTTTCATTTCTAAAACCATACAAACACAAATATCATATGTATTAAGGAGTACCATGTGATATTTCAACGCAATAATGTATATTGTATAGTGTTTAAGTTAGATTAAATATATTTTCCTATCGTTTACTTATGTTAAAATATTTAATTTTTTTCTTGCTTCTTTTTTAACATATAGGACGTCATCTGGTCACTCTAGAGCATTGGTTCTCAACCTTCCTCATGCTGTGACCATTTAATACTGTTCCTCATGCTGTGGTGACCTCAACCATAAAATTAGTATTGTTGCTACTTTTTAACTGTGATTTTTGGTACTGTTAGGTGTTTTCTGATAGTCTTTGGGGATCACAACCCACAGGTTGAGGATTGCTCTGTGTCATAACCCTTTCTCAATCTAGTGTAATTGTAACTTAGGACTCATTTATTGGCTGCTCCTTATCCCTGCCTCTTGCCCTTTTTCTTCAGTACTGGGGATGCAGAGCTTTGTGCATGCCAGTTAAGTGTCAGACAACCCACCTACTCCTGCTTCTCTCCTTTTCCCAGTCTCTAGTAGCCACCAGTCTCAATTCTATGAGATCAACATTTTTCTTTTTAGATTCCACATGAGTGAGATCATGATATATTTATGAAAAAGCCTTGACAGTCATTCTCATAACCCAAGATAATCAACTAGAAACCACTTAACTTTTGCAGCAGTAAGTATAAAATTTCAGATAAGTAACAGATGGGCTATGAAGCAGCACTTACTGCATAGGGGAGGTTTATCTAGTATTGTATCAGAATATTTTGGAGATGCCTAAATAAGAACCCAGGAAGTTGGCTGTGACCACCACCTCTCAAAAGTGCCTCCTGTTTCCATTGTCTCTAAGTGATTTCAAGGTCATGAAGTATGGCTATCCACACTTCCTGATTCTGTCTCTTGCATAGACAAGTCACGGTTAAATGTCACTCTGTTAGCAACCTCCTGGCTGGAACTGCTCATTTCCTCCTTCCAAAGATACTGTCTAGTCTAAAGTAGTGTTTTCATAAACTGTGGTCTGAATTATTTACAATATCTAGCAGTTGAATATTTATTCCTTTCAGACTTGATGTTTTTTTTGGGAACTCTATCGAGTTGAAAATCAGTTGGCTACTACACATAACTAGAATCTAATGTTCTGAGCATCTCAAAAGGCAATTATAATGTTCTCAGAATTGAATATGTTTTGCCTGCAGTATCTGTGTTGACAGTAAATTAACTCATTTAATTTAGAGTTCACAGTAATAGTAAGAATAAACTGGGGTTGGAGAGATGACTCAGTTGTTAAAGCATTTGCTGTCCAAGCATGGAGACCTAACGTTGATTTCCAACATCCATGTAGAAGTCAAGTGAAGTGCCCCGTGTATGTAATCCCAGAATGAGGGCGACAGGTGGGTCCCTGGAGTTCACTACTCAGCCATTTTAGCTGAGACCATAAGCTCCAGGTTCAGTGAGAGACACTATCTTAAAAAAAAAAAACAAGGCAGGCACTAATTGAAGACACTCAGTGTTAACCTCTGACCTCCAATGCACACTTGCATATGTACATGACCACCGCATATATACATGCTTGCAAACATACACACACACCATAAAATCTTAATTTTTTTAACTTTTTCAAGTTTTTAAAAACTCATATTCCACTTCAATTTTTGCAAGAACTTAGAGACTGAGTCTTATGCTGTAGACCAGGCTGGCCTGGAACTTACTATGTAGTCACAGGTTCACCTTGAACTTGTAACAGACCTCCTGCCTTAGCTTTTCAAGTGATGAAATTACAGGCATGAGCCAGCTCACTCAATTGAGAATTTTAAAGCTGTTTTCTGTAGTTAGGTTTCATTAGAATATTTTTCTAAATATAAAATTATGAAACAAATACTAGTGATATGTCTATGTATACCTTCTTCCAGCCTCCACGGATACCCACATGCATGTGCCATATCCTTACATGTACATACACACAGATAAAAATAAAAAAATTCAAGAAAATTTTACCATTAGTTTTTATTTAATTTTTTTATTGAATGGGGAATTGCTGGATAAATCTAATTGTGATGAGATTTTAGAATAGAAAATAACAAAAATATGTTTAATGTTCATTATTTAAATACTTTTCTGTTCTTAAAAAGTAGGAGGAACCAGAGCCAAGTGGTGGTGGTGGTGGTGGTGGTGGTGGTGGTGGTGGTGGTGGTGGT
>CABHPR010142535.1:0-10445 GCA_902168415.1 Peromyscus melanophrys | reverse complement strand
TGTGTGTGTGTGTGTGTGTGTGTGTGTGTGTGTGAGTGAGTGAGTGTTATGTGGGAGTGGGAGTGTGTCAACAAGTGTATGAAGACTGCTTATACTAGATTTTAAGCCCAGGGCCTCTTACTATATTCCTGAGCCCCCGCAACTGAATTGATCCCCTGAGCTAGCAATGTGCTGGGCAATGGTAGTGAACCACAAGTCCCAGGAAATGCCAATCACAAAAAGAAAAACGCCTCAGCTCTCAGTGTCCTTTGCAGCTAGGCTATGCAAAAAACGGAAGTGGCTTAAAAAATTTCTACCTTCATCATATTTTTAACTAACAGTGGGTTCAAGTGGGTTCACATGACCCTATTATGAGTGGAGGTATGCTTGGAGCTTGGTGACCCTGAAGAATAATTGAAACTTGGATTTCCAAAGCCTTTACATTTCTCATACACCCTGGCTATTAAGCCACAGGGCTGATGAGGAAAACTGAGGTAGAGAAGGGTGAAGAGATTTGGCAATGGTCACAAGACAAATCATAAGGCATGTTTCATGACCTAAGGCACAGACCAAGACCATGGGCCTTACCTTATATCGCTTGCTTTCTGCCCATTCATCCCATCTGGTGATGAGTTGGGCCAAGCCCACTCAATGATTCTTGTGCCATTAGGTCCAATGGGTGGTTTCCTGTCTTCACCCTTTGCAGCCTCTGATCAGGTTTCGACTCTCCAGGTTTCCTTCTGTCTTTGACTATTCCATCTTCCAGGAAAGACTCTGTCTACAAACCCAGCAAGACTTCCCCTGCCAACCCCTTCATGTTTCTTTCTCATCAACTTACCAGAGCAGCAATTGTACATTGACTCATGAGCTTCCCTGGTTGATAACAGCATTTCCCACCAGACTACAGGCTTACTGATCATGGGACCATGTTCAGTTTTTCCCATCATGATAGTCACAGTGCCGATCACCATGCCAGGCACATATTAACACTTAATAAAAAAATTCCCAATGAATAATAAAAGTCAACTTATCAATAAAGTAATTAATCAATACAATATATTTTCTTGTGTTTTTTCCTATTTTGAGTTGTTATTATAGAAATTCATCACATTAGATGGCCTGTCAAGTGGAGGAGTTTTCCTTTCTATTGCACAAATTTACTTTGATTCATTTTATGAAAAGAATTCCAGGAAAATGGTGAGCAAGTCTACACTCACAGTCTTTATTCAAGATGACAGAGTGTCTGACTATATTGCAGTGTTGTAGAAATGAGGATGATAGAGAATGCAGCTAAGACAGAGGATGGGTCTCTGGTCAGGTCTTTCGATTAGAACCAGAAGGACCAGGCTGGCTTTATCCAGCAGCTCTATCATGTGGAAGCTGCTTCCATTCCCGGAGCCTTCCTTGACTGTTCATCTGGGAGATGTGAGAGGTGCTCTAAATGGCTAGTCTTCTGCCTTGAATGAATGCATGCATCCTGAGCATGGCCACCCAACCACTGTTTCCCTATAAACCCAGGGTTCTCCTACTAGAAACTTTCTAGAACTAAAAGCTTTTCCTTCTTATGGTTATATTTTTTCTTGTAGTTCTTAGGCTGTTGCTTTTAATGAAATATATACTAAGAAAATTGTCAGTCTTCTTAGGGTGCATCCTTATCAAATCTCTTGACACTCACCTTTCCCTGATCAGGAATGAGACGACTGCCAGTACTCCATCCCTAGAAATAAGTGAGAACAGCAGCTTTTATAGAATAAAAGCCCCCAAGTCAGGGGTCATCTACCAACTATGAGCTTTGGATATAATCCCTCAACTGCACTAAGCCTTGTATCTTTAATTTAGTAAATATTTGTTTAGCTGGCTTACTTCCATAGAACAGTCATGTGGGTCACATAGGATAGCATTCAAGAAAGTAATTGGAAATACATAAGGCTCGATAAACATGGGTTTTCAAATGCCTGAGAGATGCTCCAAGGAATAATGACACATGGTGCCAATTATAGACGTTACATCTCCCAGCAGTCCCATGTGATCAAGATCTCAAATGCTCAATCCCTCTTTCCCCTACATGGTTCCAAAAGTCCCACACCTAAGCGTTCGTGTGGCAGTTTAATGATTACTTAGTAAAAAAGTTACTCCTTACCCTGCGAGGCAAGAAAGGATTTGAACCCACGTAATAAGCACTGCAGTAAGTAGACATCAAAAGCAAATGGACAAGTGGGTGTTAGAGATCTCTTAATCCAGTGTTGGGTAGAATGAAAAAGCAATGTTTACCCAAGAAAACGTGCTGCCTACTCTGCTTCAGTAGCACTGTTTGCACACCATTAGAGACCCATTTCTGCAAGACAACTGAAGCTCACAACTTGAGCTGAAATTGTTACATGTATGGTGAAGTGATGGTTTTTATAAAGGTGCTGAAACCATTCAACAGGAGAAAGGGCAGTGTCTTCAATACATGATGCTGGGGGAACTTGATACCTACATGAAAAAGGTAAGACTCGCCTTTTCTTTGTGACTATAGGCAAAAATTAACCCCAAAATGGACCACAGAACTGAAAATATAAACCTCCTGAAAGAAAGCAAGGTATCGTGGTACAGTCCTCTAATGGCATCACTGGAAAGGCTAAGGCTGTAGTTCAAGACCAGCCTGGACTATCTGGTGAGACTCTTTCTCAACCCTTTCCCCCCGCCCCCCCCCACAAATCCTAAAAGAAAACACAGGATACAACTTTATAACATTGCATTTACCAATAATCTCCTGTTTTGACCCAAAAAGCATGGCAACAAAAGAAAAAGTAGTCAATTAAATGTTATCAAAATTAACAATTCCTGTGCACCAAAGGGCATTATCTAGACAATGAAAAGAGTCAGTCTGGAGAATGGAAAAATATGCAGACATTCCATAAGCGATAAGGGATTAATATCCAGGCTATATGAAGGTCTCTTATAACTCAAAAAGCCAGACATTCCAATTCAAAAGCAAGCATGAGATATGAATGGACATTTCTCCAAAGAGAGAATATGAATGGACTGGGAGCCATGAAAAGATATTTCCTATCACAGGCCATTAGAAGACTACAAATCAAAACCACATAGAGAGATACTTCTTGCACATTAGAATTATGAAAAAATAAAATGGAAATACAAAGGGGGACAATGTGCTGGCAAGGATGTGAAGAGGCCAGGACTTTTGTACCTCACTCACAGAGAGCTAAAATGGTGCTGCTACTGTGGAAAACACTCTGGCAATGCCCCAGAAACTTAAACGCAGAATCACTCTATGATCTAACAGTTCTACTTGATGGTACCCGTACCAACAATGAAGAAAGAGACTCAACAGACACCAGTATCCATAGTTGAGTTGTTCACAGTAACCAAAAGGTCAAAACAACTCAATGTCCAGTAGAGGACCAGATAAACAAAATAGGACATACATTTATTTTAGAATGCTATATGACATTCTCTAGCATGGATAAACCTTGAACATATCCTAAGGGAAATAAGCCAAAAGGCCACCAAAAGAGTAACTGTTAGATAGTCTACTTCTATGGAATAATTATATAAAAAATATATAGAAATATAAAGTAGAACCAGAGTTATGGGGAACTGGAGAGAGGAAGAAAAGTGGAGTTAATATTTAACAGGTGCAGAGTTTGTGTTGAGGATGATAAAAAGTTCTGTTGATGGATGATAACAATGAGTGTGCAAAATTGTGAACATACTTAATGCCTCTGAGTTTCATACGCAAAATACTTACAATGATGAATTTAATGTAGGAGGGAGGCCTTGGTGTGATAGGAAATTGGTGTCTGTCATCTGTTACAGATAATGTGTGTGTGTGCTCTCTTTTCTTATAGATCTTCAAACTCAGGAAGGGAAGGTGAAATGGATGGGAAATGGCTAGTGCCTGCCTTTCCCACTGTCCCCTGCAGCCCTTGCTCACGCTCATCAGCCCGAGGTTCTCAGCAATCATTTCCCTTCTCTCCTCCTTTCAAATATTTCCTGTAGTGGCAAATAAGGATTGCAAGCTCCAGCACCCTCGCATCTCTGGATTAATGAGATGCCACCTCAGCCTGCAGTCATTGTCCGGATCTGCTAGCAAAGAGCAAAGTGGAAACTTCATTAGCATTCCGAGGAAGTTGGGGGTGGGGTGTGGGGAGACACCAGTCCTCAGGGGTTGGAGGCAGAAGGCAGCACAGGCAGAGGGATGAAAACGAAGCAAGAAGTCTTCTAAAAACAGCCCAGTCCCTCTGCCCAGCATGGGAAGGATCTACAAAAGACACAGACTCCACCATGACAGTTGCAAAAACCCCCAGGGAGAGGCTCACAATGACAGTCACAGTCATATTGGCCTTCCACTCCAGGGACAGCTTCCATTTTCTGAGGCAGAACAATCGACAGAGCTGTTGTTAGGGAGCCATGTTCCAGATGTCCACTGACAATAGGATAATTCTCAACATCTGGAAATGTGACCACAATAGAACCAAGAGACCCACCAGCTTCACGAGAAAGGCTTCTAGAGGAAGCCCTGTCTGGGGGACAGAATGGTACAGACTGCAAAGAACCAAGTGCAACATCCTTCACTTGCCTGGCTATTCCCAGTGATGTGTCATAACAAGCAAGAGCTGTCTTTGTTTAGGCTTCTTCTCATCCTCCCTAGATTGTGTGTGTGGGGGTGGAACTGGCAGTGAAGAGGAAGAGACAAAGGATGGATGTCTGGGGCATTAGAGAAGGGACAGGGCCTGCTATCTAACAATTCAGCACAAAGAAGGAAGACTGGAGAGCAAAATAACTACTCTTAGATTTCTCCACTTGCTTAACTTCCATTGCCACATGTGTTTTTAAAAATATTAAGACACAGGTCTACACTCCTCCCAGCAGGCTGCTCATCTTTAGTGCGTGTGAAGGTGTGTGCATGTGTGACTATATGAGTGGGTGTATAAGTGTGTGTGAGCATGAGTGTGTGTGTGCAGGTGTGTGTGGTATATGCACTTGTACGTATGTGTGTCTATGTGTGAATTTGCATAGGTCAGACACTGACTTTGGATGCCCTGTTCTATGACTCTCTGCCTAATTCCTTTGAGATACCATTTCCCACTAAACCAGGACCTAGGCTGAGAGCCAGCAAACCTTAGCACCCATCTCCATCCCTCACAGTAGAGGTTTACATGAAGCCATAACCAGTTTTGTTTCTCTGCTGTTGTTTTGACATGGGTGCTGGGATCTAATCCTCAAGTTTGCACTGAAAATGTTCTTACCCACTGAACTCTCTCTCTGTCCTTCGGCCTTATGTTTTGAGACAGGTTCACTGAACCTCGAGCTCATCGAGTTGACTAGACTAGCTGGCCCGTCCCAGGGATCGTCCTCTTTTCACTCCTCCCACTCTCTCTCAGAGGCGTGCACTGACCAAGTGTGTGCTGGCAAGATGCTTAGTCATCCCAGGGCCTTATATCCTACGTGTAATTCGTGCGCTGTGTGATCACATAATTTGCGCACAGCATGATCACATAATCTATGCGCATGCGTGGCGCAGCTACGTAAGCCCAGATGCGCATATGTGTGTGTGTGGGGGGGGAACCAATAAAAGGGGGTTCCATTTATCCCTCCCCCCTCTTCCTGCAGAGTCATTCCCATAGGCCTATGCACATCCCTTCTGTTTCCTTCCCCTAATAAACTCTTGTAGTGGGTTTCGTTGTACCTTGTGGCTTTTCTCACATGGTAAACAGCGCCGCTTAATGAATAACATTGCGCCACTTAATAAATAACATGCACCACTACGCCTGGCTTTTATATGTGGGTGTCAGGAATTCAAACCCAGGTTCTCAGACTTGCACAGTCAGCACTCGGCCCCAGACTGCTCATCTTCAACACACCAGTGGCCTGTACAAGATGAGACTGGCCATTCTTTCTCAACCGCAATTACATTGTCAAGGGATCTAGTTTTGGAACTTATCAAAGAAGTTCTCCCTTTTTTCAAACATTCGTTTGTTTATTTATTGTGGGAGGAGTGGGTGGGTATGTGTATGTCATGGAGTGAGTGTGGATGGAGGTCAGAAGACAACTTACAGTTTTTGGTTCTCTCCTTCTACCTCGCAGGTTTAGAAACTGAACTCGGTTGCTCAGATTTGGTGACAAGCTCCAATACCCATTGAGCCATCTTGCCAGCCCTCATGGCAGTTCTAATGCTCGCCTGGGAAAATAACTTTAAAAACTTACTGGGGTTTTTTTTTCTTTGTCAAAATAAAATTAATGAGAAGATAGTAGTCTTGGAGGGACTAAAACATAATGTAAAGTTCTATTAAGAAAAAAGCGTGGTGCTTGTTGAAACATCGTGGAAAGCTTTATTCAGGCTATTGTGATTGAGTGAAGACTATGTAAAGGGGAGCGAGGCTTTAACTACAGATACCACAAAGAGGACTGGTGAAGCATGCCCAGTGATCTGAGAGCTGAGAGGGAGCTGGAAAATTGCCAAGAGGACATCAAGGACCAGCAGGACTCCTCAGGAGCAGACTTGAGGGCAAGCTAGAGTGATCAGACAGCAAGGATGAGAGAGAAAGAATTTCACCATGTCCAGGATGACCAGAGTTCAAGGGTGGGCATCCTCTCACTAAACCGACTTAGCAGGATTCTTGCTAAGATTTCCCAAGAACCATATGCTCATATAGACTTTGCATCTGGTTAATTTTGGTGTGTGATGTTTTTATTTATTTTTTTACAAGGTTTTTATAATAACATTTGTAATTTTTTTTTAAAAAAAATCATATGATTGGATAATTCCTGGCTGTGATGCAGGTAGTAGGACCAATTCCATGCCCCTTGCTGGGCAAAGTTTCAAGCCAGATGGCTAGCTCTGCTGCCCAGCTAATCCCTGGGGCAGTTAGCAATCTTTGGCATTCCAAGTTGCCGGAATGTCAGCTCTTCTGGATCTCATCGCTCCACCTTTCTGTTGTGGACACTATGGGTAGGTGGCTAAGAACCACTCATAATTCCTACTCATCTGTAGGAAGAGACACGGGAAGAGGATTCCGCAAACATCATGGAAAGCAACACAATGAACTGGTGTATCTCCGTTAGCTGAGTGCTTGTCCGACATTCAAATGTCCCAAGACAAAGGCCCAGTGACTTAAGCAGCCAACTTACAATGCTGAGTATAAAAGCCAGAAGCCATGGGCTGCAAATATATTCAAATAAAGAAAAGAGGCTAGAATGCTGATGGTGTTGTGAGCTCCATACTTCCATCTCCAAACAAATCCTTTTATCTACTTACATCCCTCACAGTTGGAATTTTTTTAATTATTTATTGCCAAACACAGTGCCAAACTAGTATACTTTCCTTTTCCCACAAAAGGTAGAAGGGGCAGATCAGTACCCAAGCTGGATACAGAGACTTCTAATTTTTTAAGGTGCCCTTTCAAGTGGGAAGTACTTCACACTAGGTGAAATAAATGTTTTTGTTTGTTGTTTGTTTGTTTGTTTGTTTGTTTTTAAAGTTCAGGATACTGCACCTGGACAAAGAAAAAGAGATACTAAAAAACAAACAAACAAACAAAAGACAAAACAAACAAACAAACAAAAAACCCGTGTAGACTGGTCATATTTCAGTGTGGTGGCCTGGGGCTGTTCACTACTGAACTTAGAAATCTGTGGCATGTCACATTGATTCCTTACCTCATCTATGCCAGATTTGGTCAAGCAATAGGTGTTAGATCAGTGGTTCTCAGCCTGTGGGTCGCGACCCATCAGGGGATCACACATTGGCTAGCCTGCATGTCAGATATTTACCTTACAATTCATAACAGTAGCAAAATCACAGTTATGAAGTAGCAACAAAAAGAGTTTTATGGTTGGGAGGTCACCACGACATAAGGAACAGTATTAAAGGGTCACAGCGTTCGAAAGGTTGACAACCACTGCTCTAGATGGTGAGATGAGTGAGGGTCTCAGGCATGCTTGCTGGTCTGGCTTTTGCTCTTTCTCTGTGGTTAGCCCTAGGAGTGTGCACTGGCCACCATCGTGGAGGGAGGAAGCAACAAAGCAGACAGGAACCCCATCTTCAGCTCCTAGGAGAATGTCCACAGTACGTGGACACGGTCCTAAGTGAGGAAGGGAGTTTATTCTCACAACCATTGAAATGTGGAGATTATTTTAATGCAGTATTAGACTGTTGGGGCTAACAACCTTCCCAGTGGCTCTCCATGGACATCTGTGTATCAAAGACAAAACCCCAGAGCGATCTAAAAGGAATCTCACTTTCCGGCTCCTTTCACTGTTCTGACATGTTCAACTGCTCCTGGTTCTTCATCTTCCCTGAGTGTGCCAGCCTTGGGGGCTGCTACAGACATGGCAGCTGTGTTTCTACCTCAGGACTTGGCACGCACGGCTCACCCCACCTGGGACACTTCCTCCATGGGCCTGGGTGGCTCATTTGCTAATTTCACTTAGATCTTCCAGAAAGTCCTCAGAGTAAAGACATCTTCAGCCATTTGGTTTTAAACGGCGGTCCCAATGCCCCCTAGTCCCTTCTTAGATTTCCATTTCTGCTTAGCATCCACCATCATTACATATTCATCCCTCCTCTCCTCGCCACTCCACCTGAGGGTGGGGACTTTATTTCATTCACTACATTATTCCTAGTTAGGGGCAACAGTGACAGGTGGGTGGCTGTACTCACTAGTTATCCATAAATAAACAAATGGATATAAATTACTTCAAGTCTCTAAATAAAAACCTGTGTAAGTCATCATTTCATTTTAATTCAAAATTTACATTTAGTAAATGCGTAAATGATGCAAATCACATTTTGTTAAAAAAAATACAGACAGCTAAAAGAAAGTAATATAAATGGCCCTTCATTGTAATCAAAGTATTAGTCATTAATATTGCAGGACCTTACTCTTTCTCCTTTCAAATTAACAAATGTCTTGAAGAATCATAATATCAATGTTGTCAAGGATTCTCTTACAGACACATCATATATTCCTACTGCTGCTGCAAGTATGTAGAGGTTCAATTCATCCCTTTGGGGAAGCAATCAAGGATCTTTAAACTTCATGTCTTCGGTCTGGCAAGTTCCCTTTTAGAAATCACTTCCCAAGAAGATATCGATGTTTGAGGCAAAACACATGTGCCTGAGAGTTCCTTATAGCTTTATTTATAACGGTACAAACATAAAACCAATCTGAGCAGTCAATAACAGGACAGTTAAGTGAATCATGGTGCTTTCGTAGTTTAGTACATGACATTTGTAAATACTTCTGCAATGATATGAGAAAACACTGGCGGCGTAATCATGCGTGGAGAAGGCAGAACACGAGCCTGCAGACGTAGCAGAATCCCGATTATGCAAAGCTGAGAATATGCATGAGAGGAACGCCTGGGAGGATGCCCCGCATCAAAACGCTAGCAGGCGACTGTCTCCAGTGATGTGAACTCATGGATGATTCTTTTTAAAAATACTTCCTGCATTTTTGGGACTTTCCATCCACATGCCACGGTTATACTTCTCTTAAGATAAAAAGAGATGAGATGAAAATTCGAAGCCAGCCTCTAAGATGATGCAAAATCCATCCCCGGTGCCAGGAAACAGCACTGCGGAGCACCAGTCTTTCCTGCCCATGTTTGGGTGGAGAAGGATATTTGAATCCTGAGGCTGTACACATGAGAGAGAAGAAGAAATGAAGTCTCGGTCTGTTCTGATCCTCGTGTGGTTTTATGTTGCATCTTTTCTCCCCAGCCAGGTGTCTGTGCACAGTTTCTTCAAGTGAGAGGCCACACTTTTTTTCATTTGGTGTCTCTGTTTCTTCCCGACATGCCTGAGACGGGTTACTTATGAATGAAATGGTTACTGAGCTCACTGCTTTGGAGGCTCACATTCAGTATTAGTCAGCTTCATAATAATGATGACGGCACTAAGTGGTGATGGTGGGGAACAGAACGGAGATGCAGACTGTAGGGAAGGATGGGAGATGAAACCAAAGAGAAATGGAAATAGGAAGTGAGAAGGGTAATGAGGCATACCAGAAAGAGAAGAGAAGGGAGTAATAATGTCACGATCTGATGATCCACGCTTCCCCATTCTCTGAACATCTTGACCTAAATCCAATTTGGAGTTGGCTCAAAAAGGGACATTCTCACCTTATCTTCCCTAGGCAGATCCAGAGAAGCCCAAAGCAGGCTGCCGCAGGAACTCCTGACCCTGCACTCAGGTCTGCTCAGTTGCTGAATCATAATCAGCCCTGAGACTAGCCAGCCACTGGGGAACTGGGAAAATCGCAGAGATTTTAAAAGATCATGTGCCCCACAGGTTACACCAAACGACAACTTCAGTTCTCAATTTCAGAGAAGGCATGTTTTTACCTCGGTGAGGAATGCTATGGTTTGAATTCTCCTCTGAAAACCATGTTGAAATTTAAATCTTGTTACACTTTGTTTATTATGTGTGTGCGCACACGCATGCCCATGTGTGCTTG
>CABHPR010142534.1:0-18019 GCA_902168415.1 Peromyscus melanophrys | reverse complement strand
AGTCAGCATACGACTATGGAGAGAGAGTGTTTGGGGAGATCATAGAACGGAAATTGTACGTGTTAATTCATATTTGTCACATTATGCACAGGAGCCATGCCTGCTCAAACCAAGCAGACTCAGAGCCTGCAGAAGGAGGTGGGCACAAAGTCCCAACCCAGGGTGCATAACTATTGGTGGCTGATGGCTGCTGGGAGAGGAAGGACCAGTTTTCTTTAGTGTGTGTCCCTGGTTAGTCGGTCATACTCCAGCGGAAGGCCGTACATTAAAGAATCCATGGGCGCCAGCTGGGTGGGTAGGGAGGGGAAATGCTTGGGAGGAGGTAGTGGAGGGAGATGATGTGATCAGAATATATTGGCAAAATTCTCAAATAACTAAAAAAAAGTGAAAAAGAAAAGAAAAGGAAAAGGGGAATACCAGGAATCCTGGTATTTCTTCAAGTTCAACACATTGAAGGGGAATAGGTTTTGCATGGTTTCTACGAGGGTGGAGGGTGGAGAACTCCTCCACAACACTGAGAACTGCTGGCATTCAGTGAGCACTCAACTACATGTGGCCCTGGCAGGGTGCTGCAGAGGGACCGGTTCTGTCCAGAGGTGTGGTGACCCAGACCTTGGTGGGATCCCTCAGCCCCCTTAGCCGTGGCTGGATGCTTCTGACTCCGTTTGCTACAACCACGGCTCGGCTCAGGCCAGGGCCAGTAAAATTTTGGTAGTTTCAAAACGTAATTTTCTCAAAGCAGCTATGAAGTTGAATTCATCATGGAATTAATTTAGAATTAAATTCAACATTACAGCACATTGCTTCTTTTCTTTTCTTTTCTTTTTTTTTTTTTTTTTTGCTTTTTCGAGACAGGGTTTCTCTGTGTAGCTTTGCGTCTTTCCAGGAACTCACTTTTTAGACCAGGCTGGCCTCGAACTCACAGAACTCACTTTTTAGACCAGGCTGGCCTCGAACTCACAGAGATCCGCCTGGCTCTGCCTCCCAAGTGCGGGGATTAAAGGCGTGTGCCACCACCACCTGGCAGCACATTGCTTCTTTTGTTTATGTTTTTGAAGTATGGTCTCACGTAGCCCAGGCTAGCTGTGGGCTACCTGTGGGCTCCTTAGGCAACTGAGGGCAATCTTGGGCGCCCAGTCCTCTTGCCTCCATCTGAAATGACAGGAATCCAACACTATGCCTGATTTACAAAGCACTGGGGGGTCAAACACACACAGAGCCTGGAACATGAGAGGCCACCTGAGACTCGTCTCCAGCCCTGGTGCATCGTTTTGGTTTTTTGTTTGTTTGTTTGTTTGTTTGTTTGTTTGTTTTGTGGTACTTACAAAACTTAGCCATGTCCCCTCAAATGTAATGTTACGACCATCAACAGGACAACCTGACCCTTGTTAAGCCAGGGATTTACATTAAAGAGCCTAGCAAGCCCGTCCATTGTGATACAGCATCTGCCTCGGGGTGCTGTGCTCATGCCCCAACGTTCTGGTCATGGATCTAGACGGCAAAGGGGCTTCTGCCTGGGCTTAATTCTGCTGTAGGAGAAAGGGGGGCGATGAGCCGAGGCGTCTCTTGGTTTTTCCGGTGAAGAACAGAACTGACAAGACCGGAGGAGCCTCTGAGAGGTAATTAGGGAGAAGTTCTGGGGTGCTGTCAGGGCAGACTGTCAGTCAGTGCTGGGGTGGTGGAGACGCAGTTTCTCATGGTTAGTTCTGCTGAGGGGCCCCCGTCACACGCTGCCGAGTTAGGGTGACCGAGGTCTCACTACCCAGCCTCCACCGCAGTAATTACGGTGTTTCCCTCCCCGCCCTCCCTCACCGGGTCGGTCCGGGGCTCCCCGAGCAATCCTTGATTGCTTACCGGTAATAGGGAGCTGAGATTAAGGAGACAGAAGCAGCAGCAGAGTACCACAGCTGTGGGTGCTATGGTAACAAACATGGGAAATTACCCTTTGATTGATGGATAAAGTGGGCCTGATGTCATTTGCTGCTCCAGATTCGCAAGAACGAAAGTAGAAGCTGGTCCGTTGGGGGTTCCTGACAACGAAGATAAAACATATTTTGAGAATTCCGTGTAAATTCTGCATCCCATTCTTTTAGCTGTGACAAGGATAGGGTTATGTTTCTGCCTCTGGGGAAAACACCGTAGGATGAGCTTGTTCTTTTCTTTCCAGGTGGATTAGCTGAGGCGGTGGATGGCTCCGCCTCGCGGCAAGTCAATGCTACTGCAGGGCATCTGAACCCTTCCTGCACATAGGAAAAGCCCATCATATCTCTCTCTCTCTCTCTCTCTCTCTCTCTCTCTCTCTCTCTCTCTCTAGATCACAAGTCTTTAAAAATTTCTAATGTGTTCTCATTAAAGTACTGCAGTAGAGAAATATGCTTTCTATATATTTTAGTGTCAATGTCTCAGCCACTTTCTATTTCCACATTTAAACTGTATTTATGTTTAAGTATTTTTCCAAATTCAATTCTGGGGGGTGGGGGAAAGCTCAGTTATTTAAAGCAGGGAAAAAAAACTCAGTAAGATTATGAACCTTGAAGTCAAAAGACAAATTTAAAGAGATAAGATATTGCCAGAATAAAATACAAAGAAAATATAACAGGCCACAAAATTAGATGTGTGGAATGTAAGACCACCGTGTGGCTGTTGTGGCTCCTCTCTGTGGAACCTGGTATTTACCGGTGTCCAATAATCCAAGTTCAGATCCTCCCTACTTTCAATGGCTTGGTCTTCTACCTTCAAATGTCTGCCTTTGGGAAGGACTCACATCATGGGGAACAAAATTTAGGATATCTAGATTCTTCCAGAAGCTACGGAAATACATACCTATTGCGAGACTCTCTTCTTTGTACAGTCAGTGAATGTCACTAAGCCCATGTAATGAACACTCAGACATAAGAATTTCCCCTCAGACTGACACACACCCCCAGTCCAGTTGCAGGGAGATGGCTGAACCGCAGTGGAGGCTGGGGATTTCCCACTTATCTGGGTGCAGAGCAGAGAGTATGGGCTGAGGTACATCCTGTGCGCTGACAGAGAGCCTGGAAGAGTTTGTGGGCACACTCGCACAGCTCCAGATTTGTAGGTGGCAGTGTGCTACCCTCCACAAGCCTGCTGCTCTCCACAGCTTTGGGGAAATTCTGACACGCCTCCAGTGAACCTTCTGTTTTACATCCTATAGCTTGCATGATCTGAGTGGAGAAATTAAACAGCGTAGACCCGGAGAGCTGAGGAGTCTGAGCCTGGAATACCGGTAGGGACTGGAGTTGAGCTAATCCCAAGAGGAGTTCAAGCTGAATCACAGGGATCCAGAGGTCGCCCCTCCAGGTCATCAAGACTGTGTCCAGAGCAATGCAGGGGCATGTGGGGAGAACACTGGTTGGTGCCCTTAAGGAGGCCTTCCTAACATCAGGCCTCAACTGTCCTTGAACCTGGCAAGGAACTCACATTCTCTGTTTCTGGCATCCATATGCACTCATGTGGGTACTCCAGAAGGAGCTCGCTGTCAGGCTTGTCTGTTGAAAATGTGGAATTTCAGATTAGGTAAGGAAACGTAGCAAAGCCAGGTTTATCAGAGTGGGAGGGTGGCGTTCCTTGACCCGTCTGCCTGTTTCACACACACTCTGTGAAGGAACAACCCCAACTCTGCAGCCACCACAAACTGAACTTGTGTGACCACAGCTGTGATCCCACACAGTTATAGAACAAGTCTGGCCACCCCACCGCTCCTTTAAACCGTGGGATGCATTGCCGAGTTCAGGATTGTGAAAAATCAGTAACAGTGAAAGGTTTCTGACTGCATTCACCCAAAAATAATTCAAAAGCAAGTATGAAATGAATTATTGGCATTTCTGTCAGGGCTTCCCGGATTTGTGTTGTAACGTCAAAGAACACACAGTAGGGGTACACTCTCACTGCGTAGCATCAGTAAACCCAGGCTCACATTAGAGACTATCCTATGCTGAGAATTTTTGTTTTGTTTGTTTTTTTGTTTTGTTTTGTTTTTGAGACAAGGTTTCTCTGTGTAGGTTCGGTGCCTGTCCTGGAACTCATAAACCAGGCTGGCCTTGAACTCACAGAGATCTGCCCCGCCTCTGCCTCCCGAGTGCAGGGATTAAAGGCGTGCGCCACCACCGCCTGGCTTAATTTTGGTGTTTTTACTGCACAAAGTTTTCTGCAATTATGGGGCCAGGATGGCTTAGTTACGAAAGGAAAGACTTTAAATAAATATATTTTACCATCATGTCTCAACACACCAATCTCTAATTTATGTATACTAGGGTTGTCTTGTTTTAGAACACTTGATTGTATAAATCACTGTTTGAGTTATCAGCTTCAGTTTCACAAAAATTACCAAAAGAATTTTGGCTTCAGATTAGGACAGAATTTTCATCAGTTTCTGAAATGGTCTTAAACATGGTTCTGTTACTTTGTACTAAAGATTTATGCAAAGTGACATTTTCAGCATTATGACTGCTGAATCAAAATATTGATCAGCTCTGGAAAATGTCGAAAATGCTGCATCCTGCAGTATGAAATATCCACTGAAGATTCAGTTCTTTATGCAAAAATAAATAAGCACACCCATCTCATTAGTGTGCCCATTGGCTTTCATCTTTTATGAATAAGCAAAATTCAGTGCTTACTAAAGAAGAATCGTAAAACAAATTTCTTTATGACTTATTATCAATGATGTTAATAACGTTAAAATGTCTAGAATGAGAGGGGATCACAAATGGAAAAAGTTTAAGAATCCTTGTCTTGTCTGATATTGCTTTTCCAATTCTGTTATTGCAAAAGCAAGAATAATTCCACATTTCACAGCTACTGGTCCAGCATTCATATCAGAAGTGGGACAGGAACTGCCAGTCAGCTGCCTGAAACTAGCTCGTGAGAAATGTCTCTGTTGTTTGCTAGAGCAGGGAAAGTCCTTCCATGAGCTCACAGAACTGAAAGCCCCTGGCTTCCACCTCTTCCATGAAGGTTGATATCATTCACAAACACTCTCCAGCTCCTCACACCACACTTCACATTAAAAAATGGATGCTACAAGTATTTTGCAACATGGACCTTTTTTCTTCTTTCTGTCTATCTTTGCTTTTTTTTTTTTCTTTTTTTTTCTTTTCTTAGGTTAAATAAAGACCAAGACTGTCTAGCTCTCTGTTCCTGGAAAAGCTTGTGGTCAGATGGCCAGTTCTGCCAGCCAGATGGAAAGTGAGATTTTCAGATCCCGCCCTCTGTCTCTTGAACACTTGCTGGCTCTTGCTCTTATTCCCCCCACTCCCAGACACACACACACACACACACACACACACGAGCACAGAGATATATCCCTGTCATCAAAAGACAGTCAAAGCTTCTGATGTGTATCACTAAACATGGCCATGACTCTAACTGACATTGTTCTATGTATTATAACTCTCATATAGCAACATATAACTAATGTATTTATAAAATTCTAGATTTTAAAATTAACTTTAAATCTCAGTCCATGAGTTAGAATTTCAACATGACAAAAAGAAACAACTACATCTGTGTGTTTGTGTGTATTGTGTGTAGTGTGTGTGTGTGTGTGTGTGTGTGTGTGTGTGTGTGTGTGTGTGTGTGTGTGTACAGGAAAAGGTGTGAATTCAGTGTAGGTGAGACGCAGCAGGGTAACTCACTGCCCTAATCTCCACAGATAGTCGTACTTGAGGCATTAGAAGTTAACGCTTCGGTGTGTGGTTCTTAGCGGGCACCTTTCAGAACTTAGGTATGTATTTGAAAGGGGGAGATGTGGGTACATATACGCACATGGCTCAAAAACAGTGTGAAGACGACCTCTGGAGAAGATGGCCTGTGATACAACAAGATCAAAGATCCTAGGCCTCCTCAAGGAACGATTCTGACAGCAGTCTCCTTGCACTCCAGCCCCAGATGAGACACAGCAGTCTCCTCTTCTTCCAGTCAGAAGATGGGGACAAAGCTGCTGTGTCTTCACAGTGACTGGTACAGCAGCCTCCACTGATGAGTGCAGTGAGTAACGGCTTGCGAGTTTGAAATAAAACACAGATACTCATCACGGCTCACTCTAGAATACATTCTACTCTTTACGTGAGAAAAAAAAATTGTAGGCTTCAAGAATTCACCCAGATTAGAGGGCATGGAGTGACAGTGAGATTTTAGAATCGAGGAGATCTGGCCCCTGGGGCAGGGATAAGGACAATGAGACCAGAGTGAGCCATATTGCTGGGCGTGGACATTACAGTTCTCTTTAAGATGGATAATAGAGTGATCTCTGAAATTTCATGGGCATCTTTTTGATGGAATTGAACACCACAGTAAATCTGCAGTGTGCTGTGTGTGTGTGTGTGTGTGTGTGTGTGTATGTATGTGTGTGTGTGTGTGTGGTATCCAGAGCCCCCACCCCCACCCCTGTCAATCATTAGAATATTTGGCCCTGAGTCTGGGAACCCTTCAGTACAGGGTGAGACCATAGTGAACATTTTTCAAACAGCTCAGCCACTCTGAGCATTATGCTGAGGGGCGCTCAGAACCTAAACTGCTCCAAGTAATAATGCCTTTCTGGAGGGAGAAAAGCTGCAAAGAAAAGAAAGAAAATCTAGCTAAGTAGATTCTTATTATGTTTTAATTTATTCTGTGAGAATTTGATACATGTATGCAATGAAACAGGGTCATATCCATCCCTCCTATTTTCCCTCTAAGATCACCCAGGATTGCCCTCCTCCCATATCTGTATCTCCTCTTTCTCCTCTTCTTTTTCCTTGAATGAACCATCCACTAAGTCTGATTAGAGATCTCTTTGTGCATGAGTGTGGGGCACCATGGGAAACCACCAGTCTCTTACCTCTAGAACACTGTGTCTTCCATATGGAAATGTTTCTCCTGTCATTTTCAGACTGATTTCATAGGCTTCTCCAATAGTTTTGAAAGGAATTATAGTTTAACAATTTTGTAGAATGTATTACTTTTATTTCACTTTTCCTAAATCCATTCTACTATTTCCAGGCATTTTCATTATTTTTTTTCAGAACTTTATGTATGATATTGTGTATATATATATATATCATTTACATCCCTCCCTCTACTTCTGTGCCTTTACCCCCCTTAAATTATTTTGTTTTATGTATACATACACAGAGAGAGAGAGACCTGGTGTTTGTGTGTGTGTGCACACACATGTGTCCTGCTGAGTCAATTCAGTATTACCCATATGTACATTTAGTGCTGACCATCTGGGATTGGACAACCTACTGGGGTATTCATCCCTGGAGAAGACTAATTATTTATCAGCCTCCATCCATTTACTGTAGCTCATCACCTAGAGGTAGGGCCTTGTGAGATTTCCTCATCCATGTTGGCTTGTCAGTTGGTGCTGTCATTGTTCAGGTCTTGTTGAGGTGGCCATATGGTTAGGATTTCTTGGGTGCCATTTTCTGTCATATAAAGAAGACACAATCTCTCACCTGACAACCTACTCCCCTGGGACTTAAAAAGCAAGCACTCTAGCTATAGAGACACCACCCTGTCAGCCCTCAGATCCTCCTCAGTCCTGATCCTTACCAAGGTGATAATTTCTACTTCTATCCATTCCAATTGTCCTGAGAACAGAGAAAATTCTGTCCATGAAGGAGTCATGTTTATGTAAAATCATGAGTTTCATCAGCTAACCCAAACAGAAGCAAGGGTGACCAACCCCATAATGAGAGTAACCAAGATTTTCAGCACTGACAGGCTAGAGTAGCCAACTGTCCAGCTCCAACAGGTAGCTTTGCCATTGGTTGCCTATACTGTAGGGAATCATGGTATCTTAGATGGGATGGACTCACTGAGGGTAATTCTGCAAAAGAGAAACGTCTACCTTGAGGGAACAGGGGCTCAGGGGCTTTTTTGACTTTTTACTCCACCGTGATGGCACAGGCATTAAATTCAGCAAACAAGAAAACTGAAGAATAGAAATTAACTTGCTTTTTCAAGCCCATCAGAAAGCCAACTGTAGACTTCACAAGTCTTAGGCTCTGTTGGCAGTCTCTCTTTGCTCTTTGGTGCCTTCGTTTCCATAGGAACATGGTTTTGTAACCAGAGTACCTGACATCCTTTCAATTAGCTACTGGTTTGACTCCAGAGGGTCATAAACCATCTTCCTGCTTTGATAATGAAATGCTTGCTGTATGTAGTTGGAAGCGATCTTTACAAACAAATGTGTCAACACTCTTTCCTTTCTTCATGATATTTTTTTTTCTGGTTTTGAAGTATACCTTTTATCTTTTCTCCTGGATTTTCACATATTCTATAAAAATTTGCTGAAAATGCCTAGTATTAGAGTACCATAAGGCATTGTAGCTCAGAAGTGTGGTCAGACTTTTTCATAGGGACCATTGGCTCCCCAATAATGACACAGAGACTTATTAATTATGAAAGCTCAGCCTTAACCCATCTTTTAATCTACATGTTCCTTTATGTGGCTTGGTTACTTTTACTTGTAATGACCATGCTGTTTGCTCTGTGTCCACAGGCATCTCTGCCTTCTTCCAAGCATCCTTTTGCCCCATAAATACTGCCAACTTATTGGCCATTCAGCTCCTTACTAAACGAATTTGAGTGACACATCTTCACACTGTACAAAAAGATTATTCCACAGCCTAGAAGCCTAACGATATTCCCTGGATAAAAATCAAAGAGTATGCACCTGGGTTTCTAGGAGCATCTAGGAGAGTTTCCCATTCTTTTTTTTTTTTAAGACAGGGTTTGTCTGTGTGTATCTCTGGCTGTCCTGGAACCTGCTCTGTAGACCAGACTGGTCTCAAACTCACAGAGATCCCACTGCCTCTGCCTGCCAAGTGCTGGGATTAAAGGCATGTCCCACCAATGCCCAGTGAGTTTTCCAATAAGACAGTCAGCAGAATTCAATTCCCCCTTGTCTCTCTTTCCCTCTGTGTGTATGTGTGGAGATGCACACACATGTGTATATATGGCTGCCTCAGGGACCAGCCTCTAAGGCAGCACTCGGGGTTCAAAGGGAAAACCCACAACATTGGCACATACTGGACTTTTTTATCTGAAGGGTTTAGGAAAAAGACGCTCACACATTCTCTTGATTGTTTCCTTTATTCATCAGCCTCTTCTGACTGATCAACTGGGCTGGATTCTCCTGGCTTCCCTACAGCCATACAGAAGCATACTTATCAATTGTTAAGTAAATTATTTCCTCATACCAGGGTCCCTAACCTTAATTTACATGTCTTACTGAAGGGGAGCATCACAGGCCTCCATGGCCCTAGCCCTTCACTACACATTGTGTGCAATACACAATAATACAAGAGCTCCAGGTGTGCCTGAGCTGTCCTGTGACCAAGGTCATGGGATGGCCGAAAGGCCCCCTCAGTGAAACATCATTGTTTTCCACAAGGATTCTTTAAGGCCAAAGTACTTCTGAAAATCATCTGTCCATTCTAATCTATGTCCCATACAGTGATTTTGCTAAATTCCTAGAGAGTACAGGTAACATGTTTTTCATCTACCTTACATGATTAAAAATAAAGTCATCCCAATATCCCATGTACATTTACATCTAAGTAACATTGCAGATCAACAGAGCATAAGCAGACTGAAAGCGCCTTTTCACAGACAGTTCCCTTGCTGGCAGGGTATATTCTGGGCTACCAAAAAAGAATCAATCATTCTATTGTCTGTCAACAAAGTTAATCTTACAAGGAATCCTAAAGAAATCACAAACCTAAACGATGTACAGAAAAGACAATCAGTCGGCTGTACTTTAGATCCTCAGGGTGCATACCCGTCTACCACTGGTTTCTTATATCAAGGGACTGAAGGCAGGAATGGTATAGAGTTAATCATCACCTTTGATCAACAATCAGGCTTAATAGTTGGGCTGCTTTGTATTTCTTTACCTTAGCTATGTGTCTTCATGGACATTAGATTGTTCTCTGTAGCAGGAATCTTAGAGAGTCTTATTAATAAAATCAAACCTGGGGCCAGTTATCGGGGTGAAATGCTGGATGGTCAGAGAACCAGAACAAGCCACAGCTAACCTCAGCTGGCCAACTTCTCAGCTGGTCTTGTTTCCTCAAACTGGAAGCTTCTGAGTCCTCATCCAAATGGCTCTCAGCTGAACTGTGCTGCTAGAAGCCTGAAAGTTTAACCAGCCAAATGCTTCTAGTTTCTGATCCTCACGCCTCATATATCTTTCTGTATTTGCCATCACTCCCTGGGATTAAAGGCTTGCTTTCTCGGATTAAAGGCGTGACTCACCATGCTTGGCTGTTTCCAGTGTGGCCTTGAACTCACGGAGATCCAGACGGATTTGTGCCTCTGGAATGCTAGGATTAAAGGTGTGAGTGTCACCATTTTCTAGTCTTTGTATCTAGTGGCTGTTCTGTCTCTGACCCCAGATAAGTTTATTAGGGTACACAATATTTTGGGGAACACAATACCACCACAGTTCTCTGTGGATTTTTTATCTTAAAGTTATTGTCAAAACATCTGATCTAACCCAAAATTATTACAAGGCTTGTTTCAGCCAAATGATGCACACCAAGATCTGTACCTGTATTTTTTTATCATTAAGAGAGTTAGGGACAGTCTGGGTTCCAGAAAATTCAATTGTTCTCCTTAGTCCTTAATCTGAGCTGCAATCTAAAACAGTCTAGCTGTGAAACAATCCTTGTATATACTTTTTTTTGTTCATCAAAGCTATGTATAAGCTAACATGATTATCATCCATTAGATGGTACAGCTTAGGGAAGAAGTCATCTTCATAATGATTCACAGGTAAAACTGCCCAGTAGAATGGGATGTTTCCATAAGATAAACACATTACCTTACAAGCAGTGGGGAATTTCCCCACACCCAATTCAACCATGCCAGATATCAGAGATAGCAGCAGCAAGCATGCAAAGGCACAGCAGAAGCAAAAGACATTCTGGGGTCTCGGGTCTCGGAGGGCCTTGCCTAACAGAGATATATCTATCAGGGTGTTTCCTCCTGGTGGTTCAACACCCTGAACCTCACTCACCACCTGCCGCTCCTCTGACATGGCCTCTGGCATATATATGCATGCCTGTGGAGGCCAGAGGACAATCACAAGTGTGTCGTTCCCCAGGTGCTAGCCATCTTGCATGTTTGAGAAAGAGTTGCTCTTTGGCCTGAGTTTCAGCAGTAGACTAAATGTCTGGCCAGAGATCCCCAGGTATCCTCCCATTACCATTTCCCAAGCTCTCTGGTTACAGAGTCTGTGACCACACATGGCTTTTTACATAGGTTTGGGGGATCAAAACTCTAATTGTCCTGTTTGTAAGAAAAGCACTTTATCAGATGAACCTTGGTCCAGCCCCAGAATTCAGCTCCTCACTGGTGAGTGAAAAATAGACAAAACCATATTAAACCACTGTGCTTGTCAGGATATGGCTTCTGTTACCGTGATGAAATATCATGACCTAAAACAAGTTGAGGAGGAAAGGGATTATTTGGCTTACACTTCCACATCTTAGTCCATGACTGGAAGAACTCAGGACAGGAACTGAAATAGGCAGGAAGCTGGAGGCAGGAAGCTGGAGGCAGGAGCTAATGCAAAGCCCATGGAGGGGTGCCGCTTTCTGGCTTATTTTTCAAGGCTTACTCAGCCTGCTTTCTTATAGAGCCCAAGACCACTAGCCCAGGGATGGAACCACCCACAATGGGTTGCACCCTCCCCCATCAATCACTAATTAAGAAAATGCCCTACAGCTGGATCTCCATTTTCTTAATTGAAGTTCCCTCCTTTCAGATGACTCTAACTTGTGCCAAGTTGACACAAAACTGATCCTTGTCAACTTGACACACAATCACATCACTGTTAAGTCATAACCTTGCCTTTCTTGTTCATCCCAAACATCACACATTAACATCAATATCACAATACAAAACATCTTACAAACTTCAAAATCCCACTGTCTTTGCAATTTCAAACACTTTAAAATTCCGTCTCTTTTTAAATCCAAGGTGTCTTTTAAAACCTAAAAATCTCTTTATAAATTCAGCCTCTCAACTATGGGCTCCTATAAAATAAAAAATAAATTAGTATTTCCTTTGAGAGAGAACCATGGCACATTTTCAGTCTGAACAAAGCAAAACCAAACTCCAAAAGTATAAATAGATCAATGTCTGGGATCCACTCAGAATCTTCCAGGCTCCTCCAAAGGACTTGGGTCACTTCTCCAGCTCCACCTCTGCAGCACACACAGCTTGTCTTCTAGGTGCCAGATGGTTCCACTCCACTGCCGCTGCTATTCTTGGTGGTCAGCTCATGGTACTGGGCATCTCCAAAAATGCAACTGGGCTGCACTTTCACCAGTAGTCTCTCCTGGGCTCTCTTCAGGGACTCTAGTCCTGCCACACAGTAACAGACCTCTACTTCTCTCCATGACCCCTTCATGCCCTCAAAACCAGCACCATCTGAGTGGCTCTTAATGCTATCAAGGTCAGCTGCCAGTATGGGGCAGCTTGGCTGTTTCTGGAATACAGTTTGTGTGTGCTGACCCTGAGCTGACACTCCTAGACGACTTTACCTCAGTGATGCTGGTCTCTTCTTACCACAGCTGATTCTTCAGCCCTGGCTGACCAGCATTCATTGTCCCAGCAAAACAAAGGTTTTCCTTAGTGGTTATAGTCTCTTGTTAATCACAGCTGATTCTTCAGATCCACCTGATCTTACACCACAGATTCTTCACACAAATGGCCTGGTAGAGGCATTGCTTCCCTCTGACTTCACAAGCCAAGTCTCCATCATCCACACTGCTCTCAACCGTCCTACCTTCCAAGCTCCCACAGAACTGAGCTCTCAACACTTCGTGGCTTTTCTAGCCCAAAGTTCTAGTTAGGGTTTCTATTGGTGTCATGAAACACCACAACCAAAAGAAATTTGGAGAGGAAAGGGTTTATTTGGCTCACACTTCCACATCTTAGCCCACAATTGAAGGCAGTCTGGACAGGAACTAAAACAGGGCAGGAACCTGGAGGCAGGACTGACGCCATAGTGGGGTGCTGCTTACTGGCTTACTCCCCCTGGCTTGCTCAGTCTGCTTTCTTATAGCACCCAGGATCACCAGCCCAGGGATGACACCACCCACAATGGGCTGGGCCCTCCTCCATCAATCACTCATTAAGAAAATGCCCTGCAGGCTTTGAAGGCATTTTCTCAATTGAGTTTCTGCCCTCTCTGGTGACTCTAGCTTGTGTCAAGTTGAAATAGAACCATCCAGGACAACCACCAAAAGGAAGACAGTATTTTACAGCATGTGTAGTTAATGTGCCACTGGAGGTCACATCTGAATCTCTAAATATGATTCCAGAGCAGAATTTAATGTGTGTGTAAAGACGCAGCAGGCCTAGGCACAGCACACGTCTTTTCACTCACTGTAGAGTTCTCACTTCCATTTCTTACACTTCTGTGAATATGGGTAAATGCTAGACACTTCTCTCCTTAACACAAATCCTTTGAATTGGAGAAGGACCAAAGCATGAAAATCTTCAACTCCTTGATTATTACTCGCAGGAACTCAGAAAGTCTACGATTCCTTCTACCTCAAAAGCAGCTTCCTCCCGTGCAGGCTTGAGCTTATAACCATCATTTCTCAGTCATAAAGCAGCATTCCCACACTATCACATTTTTTCAGGTCCTTAAACATGAGTGTTTTACATGGTTCTTTTTTTTGGTTTTTCGAGTCAGGGTTTCTCTGTGTAGCTTTGCGCCTTTCCTGGAACTCACTCTGTAGCCCAGGCTGGGCTCGAACTCACAGAGATCCGCCTGCCTCTGCCTCCCGAGTGCTGGGATTAAAGGCGTGCGCCACCACTGCCCTGAACATTTTTCACATTACTTCTTGATGCCTAATTCTTTACACACCACACACACACACACACATACACACACACACACACACACACACACACACACACACACACACACACACACACATCTAAACAGGGACTCATTATGTAATCCAGACCATTCTTAAACTATTGGGAATACTCCTGCCTCAGCTTTTTGGTGCTGTAGTTACAGACACGTACCACCATGCCTGGCCTTAGTGTCTGATTCTTAATTCAAGGAGTAGGCATTTCTACACTGCTCTGTCCCCTGCCCTCTCTCTCTGTCTCTCTCCATCATCACCTAGGCACATTTGCCAGTCTTATAGAACTTGCAGAATTTTCTGGCTTTTTGTTTGTTTCTTTCTTTCCTTGTTTGTTTTTGTTTGTTTGTTTGGGGGTGTTTTTTTTGGTGGGGAGCATTCTGGAGAAAGACAATTATTGAAACTATTTCAGGAATGGTTTGATTTGTTGTTTTAAAAGACAGATAATCTGGTTCTCAACTAAGAGTTGTAATGGGATAGTGAATACTAATTTTTAAAAATAACCATTTCCTGACTATTTAAAAATAATAATTTCCTGATACTGAATGACCACTTTAATTTCAGCCCTTGGCCAATTAGTGAACGTTTTCCAACTCCTCTGTGCTGAAGCTTTGTAGAGGCTTGTGTCTTATGTAGTTCTCGGAGGCAAGGCACAAGACAGGGCAGGGAGGCAAGATGCCTGGGATACAGTGCATCACTGATGCCAACGCTCTTCCTTGCGCTGTAGCTAAGGGAATGAGAATTAATATTCCTGCTGAGATGTTCCATGTGGCTACCGGCCTGCATGAATCTGAAGTAAATATCTCCAGTTCCTAAGTGGAAAACGTGCGACTCTGAGAGAGCAACTTTAGTTTCCAAGGAAGGCTGTATGAGTGAGATCCTTTTCCGAGAAACCAGCCCTCCATCCCAGCACACCCTCCCTGCTCCTTACAAATATGCAACACTTCCAATGATTTTTTTATTCCTCTCTGGAAATTACTTTCTTATTTTATAACATTTTCACTTGAAAGCACCACTCTAAGTGTTAAAAGTACTGGATGTCAGACTGATGAGAGATGGCTCATCAGTTAAGAGCACTGGCTGCTCCTCCAGAGTACCTGAGTTCAATTCCCAGCACCCACATGGTGGCTCACAACCATGTCTAGAACTCCATTTCAGGGAAGATCCGATGCCCTGGCTTAGGATGGCACCAGGAACACACGGGATCTCACAGATGTACAAGCAAGCAAAACACTCATATACATCAAGATAAATAAGTAAATAAATAAATAAGTGGGGGAAACACTACTGAATGTCAATTCAATTTACATTTGAAAAAGGTAGCTAATTATTCTAGAGTTTGGTTTTTTTGTTATTGTTGTTGTTTGGTTTTGTTATTGTTGTTGTTTGGTTAAATTATACATTGACTTTATTTTCTTCTTTGATTTTAGTGGCACTGGGATCAAACTCAGGACTTTCCACATGCTAGGCTAGTGCCCTGTCATTGTGCTGCGTTAGTTCCGAATAGTACCGACATATTGACACTGATTTTTTGGGGGGGCCTGGCCTATAGACTACTATAATGTATTTTATTTTAATGGACAACTAGTGGGATATTTTTTTTCCAAGTTTCAGTCTAACCAACTTAAGTTTTAGCATTTGTTTCTTAAAATCTCAACTGTTTGTTTAAACATTTAGCATTTCAAAAACTGAAATAAATTATGAAAATAATTTCTCTTACTCAATAAAGCAAATATCTGAAACCCAAGCCAATTTACAAGGTATTTGAATGCCATGGAACTATGACTGTGTGTCAGTGTGTGGCTGAGTATGTACAGACCTGGAGGAGGTTTGGGTGTGTTCTGTGATTACATGGAGAGTCTGGTTTTCTTTCAAAACCCAAGGCAGGAAATGTTGCCTGTGCAGTAAATACAGGGATGGATCAAAGCGTTAGCAAAACTGTCTCTCCCATCACAGCTCACCGTTTGAGACACAGCAGCTGCAGAATTATTCGTAGTTTCCTGTTTTCAAGAATATTTCCTTCACAGAGTACTAGTTATGGGGAAATTCCAGTTTAAAAAGCACTGTGGGCCAAACTGATTTACAATATGTGATACGTGCCATTTCCCAAAGAAAATGAAAGAAAATAAATAGAAGCAGAAAGCAGCAGGCGATGCTCTCAGCAAGGAGTAACTGTTCCCTTCCCTTGTGCTGCTTTTGAGTAATGGACGATGGGAATACCCACCTTAGGGTCCAGAACTCTCAGCATGAAGACTCGGAAACATCCTCAGACAAATCCAGGGTCTTCCAGTCCTCCTGGACTGTGTGAGAGCCAGGCAGCCTGAAAGGAAAGCATTCTGCAAGAACCTTCAGTCATAACCATGGAAGAGGGAGGAGATGCCATTTTCCCCACTTCCTTGGTGACTCTCACTGTCTCTGGTAGGGGCCTCTGGTCAAGGGGTAGACGGCCACTTAACAGAGCAGGGAAAGACAGGAGCCATTCCAGGTGACCCATGTGACTCCAAGGTTTAGTATAACCGCTCACTTCTTCAGGAACCTTTGTGGTTTTCCCATACATGATAATCCCATATTATCAAGCAGTCCTAGGGCAGCCCACCAAGGAGTCATTATGGGTGGGGTGAAGAAATAAATGATATATTTGGTGAGTGTATATTCTCTCAGTCCAGTAATTTTTTTCTGTTTTCTCAGATGCATTTTTCATAATTAAAAAGCATCAGTGTGACGACTCTGAGGAAAATAACAATGTGAAATGTGATATTTTACAGCACACATTGGTTTCTGTTTAGACTGTAGCTCTCTGGCTGCATACTGTCTTTGTTCTGGTGAAATACTGGAAAATCTGAGAACACTGGTTGATAAAATTCTCTGCTTAGCTTCAAGATGACGTTTC
The DNA here is from genome assembly GCA_902168415.1 of Peromyscus melanophrys. Classification (NCBI taxonomy): domain Eukaryota; kingdom Metazoa; phylum Chordata; class Mammalia; order Rodentia; family Cricetidae; genus Peromyscus; species Peromyscus melanophrys. The sequence continues at coordinate 1,225 of CABHPR010142534.1, read as the reverse complement.
AAATGCCCAGTTTATTCTTGAACTTAGCTATGGTCTTAATGAATGAGTAAAATCTCTGTATAACTTTTCTGGCTTTATAATGTGAATCTTTGATTTTAATTTCATTGCATACCATTTACAGTTTAGAAGCAATCTATAGTCTAATGTGCAGTGAGCACTCGGCTCTCCATGGCCTTGGCATAATCCAGTCCGTGTGGTGATTTCTTGAGAGTGTGTGTCAGATTTCTTCCTGATAGAAGTTCAGTCTCACTCCAGACAAGGATAAGGTCCAGGACTCCCACCAAAATCTCTGATTGTTCAAGTCCTGTGTGGAACTTGAGGGTGATACCTTCCCACACATCCTATGCTTATCCTGCCCTGTAACTGAAATCATCTCCAGAGAAGTTATCATGCCTAATGTGATGTAAAGGTTTTATATATAAAGAGCTACCATGCTGTGTTGTGTGGGGGAGTGATATTGGGAAAATGTTTGTACACTTTCAATACAGATGAAGTAGTTTTCAAATATTTCCATCTGTGGCCAGTGAAGTCCATGGGTGTGGAGGCTGTGAGCACAAAAGGCTGGCTGTGCTTGCATTTCCTTTTATTATCAGGCTATGCCTAGGTATTTTCTGATTCAAGGAATTCAACCATCAAAGCTTGCCTTGGTTCCTTCTCTCATTAAGGAACTATCTATGTCTCCTTTGTAGACAATTTTACCTTGCTATGTGCTTAGAGTACTAAGGCGGAAGGGAATGGTAGCAAGCATTCTCCATACTGCCAACTAGAGGAAAACTAGCCCTGTTGACTTAGCTGTGTGTGGTGACACTGCTTTTTCTCAGCATTCTAGAGCTGATGCACCCATCCTTGTCTCCCTCCCCTGAAACTGCCCACTTTCAATTGCATAACTTCTTTACTACAATTTGACCTTGCTTATAAAGACACGATTAAAAATGATAAACATTTAAATATACAAAATCTGATATTTCTTCAAATGGCCAATACAGTTAAAATGAAACTCATGTTATAGTGTTTACTTTCTCATTTATAAAATAACCCCTGAAAACCAGCAAATTTCTGTAGATTTTATTTTTTACTTTTTGTAAGAAAAAACACACAATTTGAATACTTGGACAGTTTAAGAGAAACTGGTGACATTCATGTAGATAACTATTGTACTAAACATGAAATTAAGCAGGTATTAAAGTCAAAATGCCCATTTTCAAAACCATTTTCTGAAACACGA